>JAWWEQ010049453.1:0-13451 GCA_035583055.1 Torymus tubicola
TATTATTATTTTATCTTTTATTTTCATTTTTTCTTTTAAGTACATTTTTAAAGACGGACTTATTTGTATTAGGAAAAACCTTCCTGCGATTTTCTACAGTTTGTAATAAGTTTTGAAAATCTTCTTCTTGTGTAACACTCGAGTAATATTTTTCTACCATTGAGACTCCTCTCTCTGCAACATCATTTACAACTTTAAATCTATTAATTTTCTCTTTAGCTGCAATATTACGGGGTGTGTGCGTGTGCGTGTGCGTACCCGCGTGTGTGTCATAAACAACGTAAATATAAATAATGTTATCATAATTTTATTTTGTATATTTTTACTTGTAAGGTCTGGAAATTCACTTAAAAAGAAATTTAAAAAGTTTATGTAGTAAATTATATTCTTCGTTATTGGAGAACAAATGTACATTTTGAATTTATTAAGAATGAAACTATTTTTTCTAAATGTCAATGAACCTTTGAACCATAAAAAGTGGATGAATTTTAAATTTTTTGTGTTTAAAACACCTTTAAAAGTAATTTTTGCCTATCCAGCAATGGTGCAATAGTTAACTAATAATTGTACAACAGAGGCCAATGTTTTTCAGATTTCGTTAATCCGTATTTTAAAGAAAAAGGATTGATCTCTGAAAAAATTTTTTCGTTTCATTTTATTTTTCAAAAAAACAGTTTAGCGACCTCTAAATATTTTTTTAAAAATCTAAAAAAATTCATACTGACGTTTCAAGTAAAAAGACACCTTACTGCGGAACAGCGTTCAAAAAAAAAATATTTTATTTTTACTGGGACACCCTACATTACATTCATACCAATAAAAATGATGGAAATGAGACAACACTAGTACTAGATAAAATAAATAAATAAAATTTACACACATATTAATCGAGATCAAGAAGGTACTCTCTCAATGTTGTTTTGAACCTTGAGAGATGGAAGATTCCTTAACTCCGCAGGAAGAGAATTCCATAGGTACGCACCACCTACTTAAAAAGAATTGATTCCAGTTCTGGTGCGCATCAAGGGTGCTGTTAAATCTTTAATTTTGCCCCTAGTGACAGTTCTGGGTACATATCTCGAGAAGACACTCTCAAGACAATCCAAGGTATGCATACGTACAATTTTATACATCAGAATAGCCATGAAATAGTGTCTCCGCGTATCAGTGCGTAGCCAACCCAGAGCTGTTCTATGAACGCGTTCTAAGAACGCCATGTAACACTTCACAAATTACAGTGTCAACCTCAGGTTACTTTACGTCTACAGGTCTAAGGTACAATCGGCGAAACAACTAACAACGCAACGTTCTATATTCGCAATTCACAAAGTCGACATTGAACACGCGTTTTCCGTTAATCAAGGAATGACAACAACAACAATAGATGCCAGGTTCTCCCTAGGCTCGCTAGTCATGCTCTCGGTACAACACTAATTCTGCACGGAGGTACCATCTTGCGTTTAGATAACAAAACACTTAATTACTTTGTTCTCACCGACGTCGGCGTGACACTATCTACATGTTATACTCTAAACCAGTTTAAGAATCTTGTTTATTGAATATAGATTAAAGTTTTTCTAGTCGATTTAAGGTAACATTTACTTTTGGTATATTTAACATTCATTTATTTTAGTTCTAACATAAAAATAAGATTAATATGAGTAAATAAATACAGTTATCATTAACTGTATTTCTATTATTATAACAGAAAAAAGAAAAGTAATGTAATACGTACCGTTTTTGTCAGAGATTTACCTTTATTGACCCAACCTGTCCGCTTTTATCCGCCAACTTTAAACACGGAGAATTTTATTATTTATGTTTGAAAAGGTCTGCAAATTTATACCCGGCTATTTTCAGAATCTCACTCGGAACTTTCAAAAAAACCACCCCTTCCCACTCTTTTTTTCAATTTAAAAAAAAAACGTGATTTTTTTAAGGAATTTTTTTTTAGTCATATTTTTGATGCGAAAGAAGTCTTGGCGATAATCGAAACCACGATAACTTTCGCTCAAAATGTCCAAATAATTAAGATGTACACATAGAATATTCATTTTTTATCATTAAGGGATTGTACGTCCACGTCTAAAGAAACATATTTACGAAAAAAGTCTCGAAATTTTCTGAAAAAAAGGTGTTTCGGCTTTCAAAAACAGATAAAAATGGGGGAAAATATTACACACAACACAGGCCCACAAAAAAAGTATGGTGCGTCGGAGACCAGATCACCTTTACTATGTGTATTTTGGTCCGCTGAATCATCATCTGAGGTCCGTTTAATCGGGTGAGGTTGGTGTCAAGGTTAGGCCAAGGTCAAATCAAGAAAATCCATTGCAAGCAAAGTAAACCAACATATTTATATGTTTTTGGGCCCGTCGAATCCGCATCCCGCGTCAGGCATCAGATTGGCTCAACTTTTTTTGTAAAATCAGTAAAAATGCTGAAAAATTCAGGTCTTTTGTGTACTACATTATACGATTTTAAAAAATACAAAACTCTTATATGCCGCCGATTAAAACACATAAGCTATATGTTTTTGTGTTCACTGAATCCGAATCTCGTGTAGAAATCATCAAATTGGCTAAATTTTTTTCAGAATTGAAATCTATCGATTTTCAATGGTGAAAAATGAATATTTTGAGTGTATAACTTTATTATTTGGACATTTTGAGCCGGAGTTATCGTGGATTAAGTTATCACCAAGACCACTTTCGCATCAAAAATATGATTAAAAAATAAAATTACCTTAAAAAATGGAAAAAAGGTGGGAAGTGACGGTTTCTTCGAAAATTTCAAAGGAGCTTCTGAAAGGGTACCCTTGAAAATAACTGGGTATAAATTTTCAAACTTTTTCAAGAATAAATAACAATGTTGTCTGTGTTTAAAGTTGATAGACAAAAACGGACAAATTGGATTAATAAAGGTAAATCTCTGACAAAAACGGTATGTACTATACGACTTTTCTTTTTTCTCTTATAGCAATAGGAATATAGTTAATGATAACTGTATTTATTTACTCATATTAATTTTATTTTTATGTTAAAACTAAAATAAATGAATTGTTTTGTTTTAAAATTTCGCGCAGTTGCGCGCTCGACGACCTACTCGCGACACAGTCGCGGCGTGGCAGCACGCCCGGAGTCTCAGCGGAACAGCTGAGACTGTGTAATGACTACGCCAGTCATTAATTTAATAAGGTTTTCTCTGTCTCTCTCTCTCTCTCTCCCGTTATCTAAGTGTGTGTGTGTCAATGTATTATATCAATAATGTTTAAGAGTTTGGAATTAAAAAAAACTTTTAAAATATTTACTGTCAAACCAACCAAACTATAAAGGCAATGCAGGGAGTGACAATCGCAATACTGATGTCCTTTATTTCTGCAGCATATGAGATTTATTATTTCGAGGTCTTTGTACAGGCATCTATTCTCTAAGTCATAATCGATACAGCAAATACTGCAACGCTCTTTGGTGGTGACCCTTCCAATCACGGCTTCTGGTAGTCTACCATCTTGTTGTTTCGCGTATTCTTCTGTAAGTTCACGATCGTTCATGTAAGCATTGTGGAATCCCGCAGACTCTTCTGGGTTATATTCTTCATTATTTTTCATGATTCGCCGCAATAAAAATTTCTTGATCATGACCTACTTGTAAGAACCTCGCGTATTAAGGGGCATACCAAGTGTGAAATTTTGAAAAAAAAATTGAATTTTCTTACATATTTTGATAGTCTATACCTTTAAAAATAACTTACTAAAATTTCAAATGAATATTTCTAACAGATTTGAGTTACAGCCTTCAAAAGAGTAGCCGTTTAGCGGTTAGAAACTTACATTTGTTACGGGGTCTTCCAGAGTTATTGTTAGGGCTCTGCCGTCATCATAAACAATAATAATACGATTCCGGTTTCTATTGTTGACCTTCAGGTAATTTTTTGTTTATAACTACGTCCCATGTTTTCGAAGCCAGGTACATTTAGTTTTACCGTGACCGTTATACTGAGCCAAAATTCAGAGACATATTTGACTGTTTCGGTAGATGACACGTTGAAAAAACGTGATCATATTTCACGTTTTGGTATAGTAACTCTTGCAGGAAAATATTGTAAAAATCGTCGATTCGTGTGTAAAGTATACTTACTGCCAGTGTTGTGTCTCAACCTTACGAAAAATAACTCTCACTCCACGACGATGATGGCGACATAAATCATAAAGGTACGGCTTCAAAAATGGAAGTCGGTAGTGTGAAAGACATGTTTGGTCACTCGACTAGTAAATACAGGGTGAAAAATTCACGGTATATTGGTGATGGTGATAGTGCCACATATAAAGGATTATTAGATTTGAATCCGTATGATATTCCTGTAGAAGAACTAGAGTGTTATGTACATAACATAACGAAAGCTACATAGGTTTACTTTGACACATTGCTCCGAAACACCTACGTAGTGGTCTCAAAATTACTGAATTATCAAATTACTTAGTTACTTCAATATTCAATGACGGTTATTCATTTACTCTAAAAATATTTAATGTAATAGGAGTGATAAGTGGACCTGCAGCAAGAGATTACGCCGCTAACAAAGATGAAACAAGACTACGAGTAGCAGAGCATCGCCAACACGCTGTCACGAAAGAGGGTCAATCATCCCGAAGAAGTGTTTCAACAGTCCAGCAGGCGCTTTCTAAAGAAAATTAAGGTGAATTTATATGGGCCTAGAATGGCAGATTAGCTCTAAGTATGATTTTTATTTACTTATAACAATAAATAAATCATTTTATTTTTAAACGCGTTCTTCTCAAAACTACATTTTTCACATTTGCTGCAGTTGTAACTCGAAAACAAATCATCCGATCACTTTGATTTTTTTCTACTTATTTTGTATATCGTCGCTCCCGAATAAAAAGGTGCCATTTCAGAATCCGGCTAGAGAATGAGTCATTTCAGAATCCGATTAGAGAAGGTGCAATTTCAGAATCCGGTTAGAGAAGGAGTCAACTCGGCGTCCGGTTAAAGAAGGTGCCATTTCACGCGCTGATTTTTTAAATTCCAATTTAGGTTGGCAGCAATAGAAACTTTTTTTTTTCACTTTTACCAGAGAAAACTGTAATAATTTTATACCATTATAAAGATCATTATTACTCTAAGAAAAAATAAAATAATCGTAACACCCATACAGACACTCTCACACACATTTACACATACACACTTGAGAAAGGAAGGAAAGGCCGTTGGTGCCAAAATCGTCTGAAAAAGTAATTTATAATATTAGTATCATAAAAATATAGATAGATACTATAAATATAATTTATTTTTATTACCTTAAACCAGTAGATAAGTCCTGAAATCCATTGTACATGGATTTATGACATTTTTAAAAAATAAAGATTTGCGTAGTTGTTTTTTAAGATAACTTCATGGATTTTAATGAGGCAAAATACAAAATACTTATAATATTTGCCTCTATAGTAGGTTGATCTACAATTCCCAAATTTTTTAATTGAGTTTTTTTATGGCAAAAACTGCTTTTTCGGATCAATTTTATGAATTGACATGAATTTTTGTCGTTTTGAGCTACAAAAAATACTTAATCAAAAAATTTCTGAATTCTATATCTACCTACCATAGAGGCACATATTATAAGTATTTTGTATTTTGCCTCACTAAAATCCATTAAGTTCCCTTAAAAAAAAAAACTATGCAAATCTTTATTTTTTAAAAATGTCTAAAAGCCATATACAATGGATTTCAGGACTTATCTACTGGTTTAAGGTAATTAAAATAAATTATATTTATAGTACCTATTTATACTTTTATGATATTAATATTATAAATTACTTTTTCAAATGATTTTGGCCCCAAGGGCCTTTCCTTCCTTTCTGAAGTGTGTATGTGTAAATGTTTGTGAGAGTGTGTGTGTATGCGTATGTGTGTATGGGTGGGTATTACAAATATTTTATTTTGCTAAAAGTGCAAAATAAAACTTTCGTAGTGATGCCAGCCTAAATTGGAATTTAAAAAATCAGCGCGTGAAATGGCACCTTCTTTAACCGGACGCCGAGTTGATTTTTCTCTAGCCGGATTCTGAAATGGCACCTTCTCTAGCCGGATTTTGAGATGATTCCTTTTCTAGCCGGATTCTGAAATGGCAGCTTTTTATTCGGGAGTGACGATATGTTTCTCTGTACAATGACCCTCCAGTTTTTCGATTGTATAAATAAACAAATTTTGGCGGTCCAAAAATTATTTAATTTTCGAGCAAAATTGGACATTTTTTCTTAAAACTGCCATTTTGTGAAATTTTTATTTTTTTTTTTCACAATCTTGAGTCTATTGTATAGGCAATACCTTATAGTTTAAAAATCTATTTATTTATTTTGATTTCAGTAACGGTGAAGGCCACAATCACTGCAGCAGTGGAGGACCTTTTTTTTAGGGTCTTAGGAAATAGCAAATAAGTCGCTGAAAATTAAATTTTATCCATTTGAAAATTTCACTGTATATTCATTATCAATGTGCAAAAATATCCTTTAAATTTTAAAAAATTTCATGCCGTAGTTTTCTTTAAAAAATTCTCAACAATCACCTTTTTTTAGGCGATCACACTAGGTGTGCTCCTTAAAGATTATTCACCATTCTTTTCTGTATTCCACAGTATATTTGCTACGCTATTCCCCACAAGCGATAGGGTATAATAATTCATATAGAAAGATTCACTCACCCTTGCAGACAGATCACCATGAAAAAATGGGAGATATCCTTTCTTCCCGTTAAATGATGAGCGTCGCAGATTCGGTCCGTATTGCGCGATTTTACATTTGTGTATTTCCAACACCCGAGTTTGCAATGGCATCTATCGACGTCTCCTCATGGGTCGCTAGTTTGTTCGTCGTTCGTCTGCCGTGAATTTGTCACCTCTTGTCGCTTTTTCTCTTGCTCTTCTAGGTCCTCTGTTATCTTGCTTTCTTCGCGTCCCATTGCACAGGCACACAAGAAAGTGATCTATCACACAACACTCAATATCATATCCTTATATATTTTGAGGTGCTGAACACGAATCCAGTATCCGTTTGGTGCCATCTGCCCTGATTCTTCGTACTTTATACATAAACGCGGAAAATTGCGGACCACTGGACTTATGAAGTCCATCAGTGAATAGTTGAAGGTATTTGAATCCAGTTGAGTCATATTCCCAAATTGCAGAAAATTGTGAACACAGATATCATGCATATCATCAGGGGTATTCCTAAACCCTTAAACCTTTACCCTTAACCCTTTACCCTTAAACCCCTAACCCTTAAATCTTTAACCTCTAACCTTAATTCTAAACCGTTAAACCCTTAAGCTTTAACCGTTAAACCCTTGACCCTTAAATGCTTAAACCTTAAACCTTAAACACTTAATCGTTAACTGTTGTCACACTTTGCTGGGGATCAGGGTAAAGCGGCGGTTCATGGGAGGGAAAGATCGGAGATGCTCAAAATAACACTGCACACGCTACTCGAAAATCTCACACACACAATGATCTTTATTGAATCAACTTAATTATTTAATATAAGGGGTATAATAACCCGGGCGCCAGGTGCGTGCGTCACTCGCACCGAAACGATTGCTCGCCGGCTAGCTTTCAGACGGGAGTAAAGAAAACTGCTATCCTAAGGCTACAGCTACAGCACCGGCTGTAACTCTCGCGAGTTCGAAAATTGCTAACCGCGACTCCCGACGACAACGCGCACACATACACGATTCCAATCACCCGGGGGATTAAAAGGAGGGACACAAACCTTGGCCAAGATGATGCGGTTGCTGCTACTTCCACTCGTCCGCTTCAACCTCTCAATTCCTAATACTCTCAACGGAACACAACTTGTCGCACACGGCGCGGCGGATGGCGAGTGAATATCGGCCAAAAAGTCGGCTACGACTGTGCACGTGCTTCTGCACACCGTGTTTCGCCGATCGGCCGCCTTCTTTACCGCGGCGCGCGCGAACCTCTCCTCCATAGGCTCTTGCCTGCTATCAGCGGGCCGAGTTGGCGCTGTCGTGGCTGTGCTCTTTTCTCTCTCTCTCCCCTGCCCTCTCTCTCTCTCTGCCGCTTCGGGTGTCGGCTGCTGCTCGTCGGCGTAGGGCGACGGAGACATCGCGCTCTCCTCACCAGCTGATTCTTGAACGCTCTAGCTCCAGCTATTTCGTCCTCTTCAGCTACGGCCAAGGCGTTGTCGGGGAAAGGAGAGGCGTGAGGGGAATACTGCTGCCTACAGCGAGGCTTAGAGACACGGGCGCGCGTATGTGTGCACGCGACGTCGCACGTCGAGGCTCCGTTCGCCAGCGCCGGTCTACTTTCGCGCGTACTTATGCGTTTTTACAGTGACACGCAATTTGCCGTGTCACACTGTTAAATCCTTAATCCTTAACCCTTAAACCCTTAACCCTTAAACCTTAAACCCTTAACCCCTTAAACTATTATCCCACTTTAGTCTTTTTTAGTCTGGAGTTCCAAGAGCTAAAGACAGCAAAGTCAAACAATATTTATATATTTGAACAAACTATGAGTTGCCTGCCTCTGTATATTCATACAGAGTGAACCCATGTAGTTGTTGGGAATTGGGATGTTTAAGTGCTAAGTTAGAAAATAGAAAAGAAAAGAGAGTGATGTGCGTAAAATAAATGCTTATTTTATTATAGTTTGTGTGTGGTGTCCGGAAATGCTGGTCTACTCGGGTGGTACTGAAGGACTTATGGTCCACTCTGGTGGTGTTGAGGGACTTATTGTCCACTCTGGTGGTGTTGAGGAACTCACTAAAAGCGGAGAGATGCGGGAAAAACTTAGATCGGTTTCCTCCCTCTTCTTTCCCCCGTTAGATGCAGTTCGGGGATACAATGTGTAGCCGTTAAAATAAGGGTGGGCCTAAGGCCCTTAGACGCAATTAATTGGTTAGGCCGATGCCACAAACCTCCCCTAATTATAAACTATGGTTTCTGTCCTTTTCATAGAGATGACACTAGTTGTGTCATTTCTATACTTATAATTGTTCAATATTTGTTTTTTTTATATTTTTAGAAATTATTACAAAATCTATGCGTGTTCGATGAGAGTGTATTTTATGTATGTTATGTGTATTAATTATTATAGTGCTACAGCGTTTCAAACATATAATTATAGGTAGGAAATATATTGTAGAATTCTGTATATAAATGTTATCTTAATTAACTAAATAAAACTAAACGTTTACGCATATAATGAATTTACATACGAGAATTTGAAGTATTATTAAATTTAATTAGTAAATAAGACTGTCCGTATATTACACGTATTTATAAATGCTGTCTTAATGAACTAGTAAAACTAAACATTTGCGCATATAATGGATTTATATTTAATAATTAATCGTCATTGAAGGCGCACTGTGCTAGCCCCGCAGCCGTCATGAATACGATGGACCAGGGAAATGGGACAAGCACCCCTTACAGCCAGCTTGACGCAGATGGTGCAATTGGAGCTGCTCTGCGCCATGATCCTCCCCACAATCAGATTATTTACAACTTGCTAAGGACCTAGCATGACTCCAATGCTACATCTCTAGCTGATAACTCGCGAGTTATGGCTGATACCACGCGCACCTTAAGCAACTTGATTACTCGCTTCGATGAACTCACCACCCTTGTCGATGTAATCCAATAAAACCAGCATGCTCTAGGTGCTCGACTGGATGCCGATCTAACTGCGCAGCGCGCAGATATCTCGCGTGCCAAGGACGCAAACCGAGCCGCACTGAACCAGCGCTCGCTTGAGGATCCGCGCGAGATCATTGTGCGAGGCTGTGCAACTCGAGCCCCTGCCACCCTCAGTTGCTCTCCTCACCATGCGCGACTTGTCGTCGGCTGGCACGCTTGGGACCCGCCCGCCTGTCCGGATCATCTAGCCGTCGATGCGTTGGATGTCGAAGTCTTGTCTACTTCAGACCCGATCTACGATAATTCGCCTGAATTCATTATCTGCCAAATAAGGAAGGACCAGTTCAGGGTGCTCTTCGCCGTTGTCTATCGTCGCTCTCATGCCTCGTACCCTATCCATTTCTATGATTGTCTTTCTATCCACCTTGCCAATTTTTCTTCCGTTATCATTACCGGCGACTTTAACATGAATATGGCCCTTCCAAAACTCCATCCGCTCAATTCACTCCGGCTTGTCTCATCGAACCCCACCCACCACCAACTTTGGCGAGGGTCGCACACCTGGATTGACATCTTCATCGTCAAGAGTGATGATCGCATGCTCACCTACTCCAAATCAGACGCCTCCTTCATTGCGGGGCACGATTTCATCGAAATTACTACCGCCTGCTCTGAGCCTCCACCCATTACTAAAATGGTGTGGCTCCAAGATCTGAAGAGAGTCAACCCAGAGGTGCTTCATCGAGCCCTCCCTCTCCACCTCCCCGCACTTGCAACTCTTACGCCTTTCTCATCGCACTCATTCATCGCCACGTCTACTTCATCTGAGCTCGTCCTTGGCTCTTGCGCCGCCGATACCGACACAGCCGAGCATACGATTACTCGCGCGCTTATGAGCGTTCTCGACAGCGTTGCACCCCTGCGTATGTTCACCCTCTCATCGCGTCGCAAGCCATGGGTCAATCCCCAAACCCGGGCGTTGATGAAGTCTCGCGACCACGCCTACCACCTTGCGCGCAGTCAGGGACAGCCGCCGATATCGCTCGTTTCCATTCTCTCCGAGCGCAGGCATCTACTGCCCTCGACATAGCCAAAAACGACCATGTAGCCTCTCGTTTCGCCACCGCTCCGTCCACTGATGCAAAATGGCGTGAACTTCGCCAACTGCACGTAACCAGCCCTAGCCTCCCGTCGCCTCTCATCAACTTCACTGCTGCTAGTCTTAACGCGTTCTTTGCTTCCACCGTCAGCCGCCACTCCCGACCATAGAGCAAGAGTTTGAAGCAATAGCCAACCGTCCCCTCCCACCGTCCTCTAACAACGTTTTCTGCTTCCGCCCTTTTTCACAACACGAGGTAGCTGACACTGTCCAGAAGTCGTCCTCTAAGGCCTCTGGACACGACGGCCTCTCTCTCCCGATGATCAGACTAACCCTACCATACTCTCTTCCCCACATCACCAGCCTTTTTAACACTTTCATAGCGACTGCCACCTTCCCTACAAACTGGAAGAAAGCAAGCATCCGTCTAAAACCCTAGCTAAAACCAAAGTCATGGCCCAACCGTCTGATACGCGGCCGATTGCGTATCTGTCTAAACTCTCCAAGGTCCTTGAACGTCTGGTTCATAACCAGCTCCAAGGCTACTTAGAGGTCAACCGGCTCATCCACCCTCGCCAAGCAGGCTTTCGACCCGGTCATAGCACCTAGACGGCGCTCTTGGAGGTATTTGACGACATTCGCCACACCGTTAACAATCGTATGCTTTCCTTTCTAATCCTCTTCAATTTTTCAAAGGCTTTTGACTCTATCCCTCATACCCTTCTTCTCGCTAAGCTACGATCCCCCAACGTCACCACCCACGCCTTGCGCTGGTTTTTCACCTACCTAACAGACAGGCTCCAGGCGGGTATCGATTTGGGAGGCAAACTCTCCGACTGGCTGCGCGCAGCTTCTGGAGTACCTCAAGGAAGTGTTCTCGGCCCACTGCTCTTTTTCATCTTTATCAACCACCTTCAGTTAGTGGTCCTTTTCTCGAAGATGATGATCTTCGCCGATGACACCCAACTTTACCACCACTTCTATCCGACAGCCTTTCCTCTTGCGCTCGACAGGGTAACTCGAGATGCCGAAGCAGTTGCAGAATGGGCCCGATCGAATGGCCTCACTCTGAATTATGCCAAAACAAAGGTCCTCATCATTGGTAGCGTGGCTTACACTCGCGAGCTTGACCTCTCAACCATTCCGCGTGTGGTCATCGACGACTGTGTCCTGCGGTATGCGACTGAAGCTCGCAGTCTTGGTGTCACCTTCACCAACACTCTTGACAGGCAAGCGCCTGTAGATGCTGTTACTCGCAGGGTCTCTGCCTTTCTTTACACCGTGCGCTTTTTCGGCTGTGCCTTGTCGAGGGATGTTAGGAAGCACCTCGCCGAGTCACTCGTCTTCCCACAGCTCGACTACGCCGCCCCCGTCTACAATTACCACGACAAAACGCGTGTCTCAATGTTCGAGAGAGCTCTGAAGGCCTACGTTCGCTTTCTAGTCGGCAACATTCCTCGTCGCGACCACGTTACCCCGCAACGACTCGCTCTCGGCTGGCTATCTGCTCTCCGATGACGCCAATATTTCATCGGCCTTCAGACCTTCAAAGTCGTGGCTAATGGGCACCCTCACTACCTCACTGATCGCTTCGCCTGCAGATTGGACGTCGATGTAGACCTGCGCCGCTCCCGCCCGCCGCCCGCCGCAGCCATTCGAGCACCCTCCGCGTCGGACCGAGGCTTTTAAACATTCTTTCGCCCTTGCGTTTCAAACAACTGCTCCGTGATGCTCTCTTCAGCCGCGACGTGGCCGATTGGAAAGCGCGCGTCCGTAACGAGGGCCTGCCGGTCCACCTTAATTCAAAACTCTCTATCCGCAACTTTTCTCTGCTCATCTGATGGTATCTGGGCTGGTAAACCAGGCAAACCGGAATATTTGTTTTGTGAAGTTTCTGCTAAAGGTCATCCGCCCTTCTTTGTTGCAGTAGTCTATCGTCCTCCTCATGCTCCTTTTCTTCGTGAAACGGACTTCATAGAGAAAATCACAACGCATATGCATAACTACGGCACTAAAATCATACTTGGGGATTTTAATGCAGATCAGCTTTGTTCTTCTGATGACGCAAATTTTGTTCGTAAATTCATTGAAGAAAATGGACTCCATAATATTCCATTCGGTGCTACTCATCACAAACTCACCTCTGACACGTGACTCGATCTTTGTATAGTAGATAGTCAGGATACTATAGTAGATTACTGGAAGACAGATTCACCTTTCATCAATTGTCCCGACTTGATCACTGTTACATTGAACTTACCGACTCTCCAGCCTACACTAACTTCGTTTACCTTTCGTAATTTTAAAGCATTTAAAGCTGATTCGCTCATTAACCATCTGAAAAGTTTAGACTAGTCATCGTTAGAATCTGCTTCGATTGAGGAATGTGTTTCTGTCCTTCACTTTCATATTTCTAGTGCAATTGATGCCCTTGCACCACTAAAAACCATTGTGTCTGGAAAAAAGGCATCCTTGGTTCACTGCTGAACATCGTCGACTGATCCAAGAGCGAGATCGCCTGTACAGACGTTTTCGTAGGTCAAGATTAGCGCCTGATCTTCTAGTTTATAGGCAAGCTCTCGATCTCGCACATGCATCAGACGAGGAGGCCAGAAATAATTATTATCACCTGCGCCTATCTTCACTGACTGACCCTAAAGATATTTGGCGTGAACTTG
>JAWWEQ010049454.1:0-13447 GCA_035583055.1 Torymus tubicola
CTTCTTCGTCGCACTCGCTGCAATAGGACGGCGGGGATGGAGCACGTCTCACTGTCCCCGTCTTCGAGGAGCTTCTACCTCTCTTCTTCTCTAGTGCTCACTCTTGGTTGGTTGCGGCCCTGTGGCGGTCACTCGTTCAGCGGTGGAGGCGAGCGCACACTCTAGATCACCTAGGTATGCGCGCGGTGACGTCACTCGCTATTCCCGTGTCACGGCTATTATACACATTCACGGCTACAACATGTCTACTACTCGACTTTTCTATACTGCCTTCCCATGGTCTGCTTCTTCTCCGTCTCTTGTTCGAGCTCCGCGCGGCGCGCTATTGATCGCGATTCGAATAAGTGCACGAGATTCGAATCTCTCGACGCTGTATATATAATTATTCGGACCTTATACCAGCGCCCGTTACAACACACACACATAGACATATATATTCAAGGGCAAGGAGTTAAAAATTTGTCGTCATTTCAAGCGATTGAATGGATTATATTTTTAATTATTGTCTTACGCTATCTTTGATTGCTTACAATTTGCTAAAAAATCAATATTTTTTTAACAAATGAGAGCTAAAATTTTAGCTTTCACTGTCAACTTTTATAATTTTTTTACCTCTCTGCCGTATCTTAAATACTTGGAACAGTCAATAGAAGGGACATCATTTTTTAACACGATAAAGGATATTTGAGATAAAATTGCCGCATAGTGATCTCAAGCCTGTAAAAAAAGGACTTAGGTATATCGTTTAAACGGAAACGGATAATCATAGGTAATTACTGCACCTATCGAACCCCGCAAAGAAAAAATCCCTATCTCAAAAATTCTCTTAAAACATTAATTTTGATCACTTTTGGGCTTAGATTGGCCACTGTGCGTCGGCGGACTGTCCTAGTGGGGATACGCCCATATGTAGCGCCACTCATGCTTGTGGTCACTTGCGGTATTAGTTCCGGGAGCCCGAGATTCAAATAGTGATGAAGAAGCTTCTTCACAAGGTATAAGATCACCTTAAGGCTCCAGTTTTAACTACAATCTTCGCAGATGACGTAACCTTGTTCACAAAATGGAAAAATATAAAAACTTTCAAAAAATAACCATTTCAGTCACAGAAGCCTATATATAGGCGTCCAAAATTTAAGGGTTCATACCACTTTTCATGCTTAAAATTTAAGCTATATTTATGAATTTTATGTTATAGTTTCTATAATAGATATCGATATAAATCTTTTTGGGTTTAAAGGCACTTTTAAAGTATATGTAACAATTTTTTTTTAATTTTACGTTATTTATTTTTGTACAACTGCAACAACCGTTGAGCTTCTCTAAAAAAACGGATGTTCATGGCGTGCATGATTTTGAAGTGAGAAACCATCGGAAATACAAAAATCAAAAAATTTAAATTCAGTAGGACTATGGCTATCGCTGGAACTAAGATAATTAAGCTTTATGCAAAAATAACAAAATGCCGGCTGATCAACAAAATTATTTCGTAATATCGTGTTTGTTTTGCTTCTTTTTTCGGTTAATAAATATAGTTAAAATTGAAATTTTAACGTAATCCTAGTTCCGGCGATAGCCATACATGTGACCAAAACGTGGTAAAAATTTGGAAATGATTGTGTTGTGATTTATATTAGCGTTTATATTAGCGTCGATTCAAATAGTGAGCCCTTAAGAATTTTGCTAATATCGGATTCAATTAATTAAAATTAAATGCCAGGATTTTTGCTGAATAAATGAACTGAGAAAACGTAGAAATTGAACTATAATTTAATTTCAAAATAAGTGTGAAAATACAAGGTGTTAAAACTTAAACTTAGAAAAGTGAAGGTATAAAAATTACATCGCGAGCCGATGTGTATGAGACGGTCCTTCCGGTGAGTCTGCTTGCTGCGTCTCCTTGAATCTTGCACATCAACTCCGTGACGCTAAAGGATATGCATAGTGGAAAATTTTCCTTAGTGGCAAAAATACATTCAATAAAATTTTTATGCGGCGTCGGCAATAAAATCAAAGTATAAAAACCTAAAACATGTGCAGGGGGAAAACCCTTCAAAATGCACGTCTGGAGAACACATGCATTTGTACCAGTTTTTTATGATAGGCTCATTCCGTGGCTGCTCCGAACGTGAGGGTAAGCTGACCAAACGGAACGGTTTGACCTGTTTTGTCACACGTGTGGCTAAATATAAAATGCATATAGCGCCAAGAATATTACTTTTTACAGTTTGTTAAATATTCTATTCATACATATCAATCCTTAACAGATCGGTTGAATACTTTTTGAGAAATCGCGCATGCAAAGCAAAAAAAGTGGTTTTTGCGTTTCGGCCAAACTAAAATCGACAAAACTCACACTTGCACTGACCAGATCGTTTTAAATTTTTACACAACATGTTTATGTTTTCTTTTGAAAATCCATTAAAAAATAATATTTATTTTTTGGAAGTGATACAGTGGTATGAACCCTTAATGCATATCCTTCATTTTTCTTTGCATTTTCTGATAGAGAAAAACCTAAACTTGAGAAATATAATGATTATTTTTGGATTTATAATTGTTTATAATTGTTATAAATAAATTTATGCCAAAAAATCGTATTTTTGTGAATCTAATTTGAGGGGGAAAATTGATAATTAAGATGTACTTTAAACACTACGAATAGATTGTCTGATCAACAGAGACTATAAAATCACCATTGGATATGTAAAAAATTCATATTCAGCGTCGAAAAATAAATGAAAAACTTGTATCTGCACTCATCTGTCGAAAATAATTTGATATTATGATGAAAGTGGGTAGTTTGTCATGGTCAGCCGTGCCGACGTCGGTGAGAACAAAGTAATTAAATGCGTTGTTCTCTAAGACAAGAGATGGCGCCTCGATGCAGAATTAGAGCTGTATCGAGAGCATGATTAGCAAACCTAGGGAGAACACCTGGCAGACTTGTTGTTGTTGTCGTTTGGCCGTTGACGGAGAAACGCGCGCGAAATGCCGGCTTCGCGAGATTGCGTGTAAACAACATGGAGTTGTTAATTGTTTCGCTGATTAAAACCTCAGACGTGAACATGTGAAGTACTCTGAGGCTGAAGATCTAATTCGAGCAGTGTAACATCGCGTTCTTGCCGTGTGAAGGACGCGATGAATAACAAGAACATATGACAGGCTTGTCTTACCTGTCGTATGCTACATCGCCCGTCTTCTGGAACAAGTGCGCCGGCCGTCAGCCATTTTGGGCAAAACAATCGAGGAAGCGATGTTTGCAACAAAGCCGAATTTTGAGGAAGGTAAGCGTGCACGCATTTATCGCGCCACGAGTTAGTTGCGCGTGACCGTTGTTCAGGTTCGTCGATACCTGGACAACGCCATTCGTTAGGCATTGTCGCGCGGAGAAATTGACTGTAGAAAGAGCGCAGGTTCTGAACGTAAGTTCATCAAAAACTTGTTGGCTGTTTGTAAATAGCAAGTGCACGCAGCGAATGCGCAGATGACAAGATAACGCTGAACCTGCTCTCTCTCACTCTCAAAATAATGGAACGAGACTAAAAAATTCCTGAACGAACATGTCAATTATCGACATATATATTTCTACGTACACCAATCAAGAACCAAAGCAACTTTACTAACTATAATTGTATCTCATCGACAATATAGACAATAAAAACTCACGTTCCATCGCTACAAAAGATAAACAGTATAAATAAAGACAATGTAAAAAACTCACGCATCAACCAAATAATTAACCTAACTAATAAACAAGACAACCAAAAAGTAATCCACTTTACTCCAATACCACCGAACATTTTAAAAATTATGTTTAGGAGTTGAAAAGAAAAAACTAAATCATCATCTCAAGAATTAGAATAGAAGATACACTTCTAAAACATGAGTACATTCTAACAAAAGAAGATCCACCAACATGTGAAATCTGCAGGTATACAAACGTAAAAAACTCAACTTCGAACTAAACATAAAAAAACTCTTAAACAGCATAAAAGAATATATTAAAATTATAAAATTTATAGAAGCTCAGAACATCAAGTTTCAATCATTCTCTCTTAAAACAGAGTTGACAGCATGTCGTGAAGCATTTAAAGAAACAATGCGATTGGTTGAAGTTGAGTATATGGTCGAAATTCAAAATGTTCTCTGATATACAATAAAAGTTTTGATATGAAAATTAATTAAATATTTTGTGTGCATTGAGTAAATCAATAAAATCATCATTAAATTATTCAATATCCCAATTTATTAAAATTGTACGTCTCATAATTTAATTACAAAATAAATGTTGTTCCGATTGATCTCCTAACCTCAACTTTAGAATTCTTTCTTTTTTAGAATAAATAATATATTATGTTTTCTAAAAAATAATGTTATAAAAAGTACCGTATTAAAGTCTAAAATATTTCTTTATTTTGTTCCTATGAAAAAAGTAAAAGTAAAGTGTACGTGCGTGCGTACGTGCGTGCGTGCGTGCGTGTGCGTGTGTGTGTACATAAAAGTTGCTTGTAACGGAAAATCACTAAACTTTATGTATTTTTTAGTGACTGAACCTTTACAACATTCAACAGTCTAAGGAGAGAGGTATTACGTCTTGTAACGAATTATTAAAAGAATTCAAATAACGTACGTTACGATATAAAGGGATGAGCAATATCCGGCCATCTAGTTACAATAAAATTTCGAATTCCGTTATACCACAGTCAACTATTGTGGGATAAAAAGATTTCATCCCATTAGTCGTTCAATTTATTCCTATATTTATCAGAAATCAAGATAGGATATCAATTGAATCTCTGAAAGTACTTTACTTTGAATTCGAGGCTCAACAATACATTTAATTTTTATATTTCGTAAATCTTGAGAAAACATGGAATAATTGAATTTCTTACCAAAGATTGTGGGCTTTCTCGATTGCTAGACTCTTCACTTTGTACATTTATATCATCTTGATAAATTTCATCGCTTATATTTTTGCCAGTATTAGGATTTACTATGTCCGTAATAGCCTTCGTTCGAAATTTCTTGGTTCTAGTCGAGGCGTTAGAAAGACCGCCATTAAAGCTCGAATATACATCTGCAAAAAAAAAAAATAAAAATTGTTAGTTTCTTCAAGTTTTGTGTTAAAAAATGCTGATTACGATATCAGTATTTGATAGTAGAACTCCTTAAGAAAGGGAAGGAGTATTATAAATGTGTAAATGGATGGAATAATAAATTTTAGCACTTTAAATTTGTTTGTCGGGCCCTTCTGTAAATCAATATCAAAATAAAAAACATGAGGAAAGCTAAATTTATAAAAAATAAAGAATGCTGAATCAACCGTATGGCCATATTCATCAAGTGCAAGTAATCCAGAGCCTTCACAGTTAATGCACAGCTTATTAGAGTGAGTAGTAAGACATAATATTGCGAATTTTTGCAAATTTTCGTAAAGCACGTGAGAAGTGTACAAAAATGGAGAAGCATAAATAAAACGGATGTCGTGACTGGTTTCGTAAAATTATGCGAAAAAATTAATCAATCAATTATTTGAATTGAATTTCTATACTATTACAGCCTAGAAGAAATTTTTTCATCTCAAAATTAATTATTTACAATAAAGATGCACGTGTATTGCAGACTTTTCAAAGTTTTCATATGTTGAAGCAGGAAGAAATATACAAATAAATAGATTAATAAGAATGTTTTAAATCCTCAATTTTTCTGTGTTGTAACACCAGCAATTTCTGGTCTTTTGCAGTTACAATACGTACAGGTATTATTTTCCCTTAATTTTATAGTAGTTTTTACGGGAAGCATTTGTCCGTGTACAAAGAGTTGATCAGAAATGATTGTTTCTAGGATCGCTGGGTATTTTCCTACAAAAGACGATTTTTCTCGTGGCGATTCCAGTACCAAAAACCATATTCGATGCCGAGTACACGTAATTTTGGTTCGACAAATGATAGTCACGGACGAGATCGTTATCGTTTTGATGTTTAATATTTTCTTTAATAATCATAAAACTTCTTTTTTGATGTTCAATGAGGATATAGCAAAGGCGAGAAGTCTTAGATGGCCAACGTAAAACACGCTTTGTTCAACTCGCTCATAATCGCATGATGAATTTAAAAAAAAGGAGTTTAATATTGAGAACTATTTTTTTTAAAGTAGATCATGTTTTTTTTTCTTTTTTTTTCAAAATGAACTACAGTATTGAAAGTACAACTCTTAAACTTGAAAATCCTATATTTTTAAGTTAAAGAAATAAAGCGTTTAAAAGTAACAGGATGAAAAAGACACCGGCGAGTTCGAGTGCAGTGCATGTTTTATATCATTCGCTAATAATCGTGTACGGAGTCTCTGAGAATAGAAGTAAAAACATATATCGATAAATTTGTTCCTGCTCTTTTAAATGGCGCTATTGTTTTTATTCTGAAACGCTTCCATCTAGTTAAAAATTCGTTTTGAATGTTCAGAGTCTATTTTCTCAAAGAAATATCCCTTTTTTATTGAAAATGAATTAAACCATTCAAATGTACAAGTCTTAAACTACAAAATATTACATTTTTAAGTTTGAGACATGAAAGAAAAGTAACAAGATCAAAGAGACAGCGACAAGCAGCTGCCCGTACTTTTTGCGCTACGCCCAAGGGCGCATTAACCCCTTGACTGGCAGGGCTTTTGCAACTTTTCGTGCCCAAACTGGTAGCCACAAAAACTCAGTCTAGTTATGGGAAAACTATGTTTCTAGGGGTTTTTGGGGTTGCTGAATTAATTTTAGAGGTTATTTGAATTTTTGTAATTCTGATGTCAGATTTGAATTCAGCGACCTCAAAAACTATAGTGTACCAAGTTTCGTCCAAATTTATTGAGAATTATCAAAGTAATTTAAATATGTGCATATATGATACACTACGAGTTTTGGAGCGATTTTTTTTGTACATATATGATACACTGCCAGTCAAGGGGTTAATGGAATTACCTCCAAAAAAATTTGAGCATTTTATTTAAATATACGGAGCGTCTGACAGACTTGGTTTTCCAAATAAATGTTCAAATTTTATTAAATTAAATAATATAATTAGGTTATTTTTCGGTGTTACATCGCCTAAAGTCGTCATCTTTTGATGAACAAAAGCATACAATATTTTCAAAATATACAGTTGCCCGTTTGTACAAATCTTAGGGCGTCAGTATATAATTATCGGATACTTTACGTAAACTTCCTCGCCTAGCATTGCTTTTTAAGGAAGCACCTATTCCATATTTTTCCGTGGACTGTCGCGCGAAAGTGCCACTCAGTGACAACAGAAAAATCGTTATAATGATGAAGAAGATTTTGGAAGTTGTGTTTATTTTAAAAATATTACACAACTCTATCAGTAAAATAAATAACTTTTGTAATTAAATCAAAAAACTTTTTAAGGAAATTAATTATAATTTTTTGGATTAGGTGAACTGTTACAACATCATGAATTAAATTATCTGAAAAAAATACCATACTTTTATGTTCAATTTTAGATTCTGATCATTTATAATAAATAACTATTATAGCCAAATAATATTGATTATTATTATAGTGAAATGATTGTGCCGCATCTTGTGCTATAAAATCATAGTTTTCTAAAAAAATCTAGAGAAATTAGAAATTCTCCTTTTGATAAAAATTCTCTCAAGATTTCAAAATAAGAAGACTATTCTTTAGAAATGAAAGAATGAGTCTTGAGTTTATGCAAAAGAGGAATAAAAATATATGTAACTGAAGATTTGATCTGTCGGAGATGTTCCACATCTAAAACTTTATTTCATTACTCTTAGATCTTTCAAGTAATAATTCTAGATCCCTTTGTAGGGGTTCAATACCGGGAAAATTTTGGCACATATTGAAATAGCATTTCGCTGTTGGATTTTTATAAACTATTTCGGCTAAGTAATCTGTATAAGTATTCATTTTATCAAGAGAAATTCCTGAGTTTCTTAAACCGACTAACAGAAGTTTAATGTTTTGATGATAAAGGCAGACACATACTGAATGCGTCCTACTGCAACCAGCTAAAACGCAATGTTTAGGACGACATTCGACAAATTTAGTGAATCCTATTTTCGATTCAGAATGCTATTGCTTACATTTTAAATATAATTCTCTAAGGTTGTAAAAAACAAGTCGTTTCTGCATGTAACTTTTTGTGCCATCATTTTCTATACATTTGTTGTCTTTACAAACTAGCATAATTCTACTATTTTCACCACTTTCATAGAAGAGCTTTACTTGATCTAGAGAATCACTTGATATTTTATTTCCTTTTTTGTCCTAAATGGGATGGGTTATCAAATAATTTACATTTCCATGAAAGTCAACGAGATAAGTTCGAAAATTTAACTACTTTGCGAGTGCTCCAGTTTTTAGGAAATAATTTCAAAAGTAACATCTTCTCGTTGTCAGATTGTCATCAGTCAACGATTTTTTCAAATTAAAAAAAGTTCTTACAGTCATCTATTGAAACCTCGCTTTCTTCTCCACTCTTAGCATTTATTTCAATCTTAGATTTTATTCGACAAGAATCGCATATTTTGTCTCAATTACTTAAATGCGGAAAACAAGCTCTAAGTTTATCTGAAACAAACCTCAGTACCGTTAAATATTTATTTCATCAAAAGAATTACAGCAACGGTTCAAAATTTTAGACGTTTTATCAAGTTTTTTTTTATTATGAAAATAATAAGTATTGAGAAAGAAATAATTTTCAGTCGGTGATAAATAACTATTAACGAGCTTTTCTAACATTGGGAAGCTCTTTTATATCAGTCCCCCTAGTGTCAATCAAATAAAAAATGATAACACGAAAGAGGGCAGCGATTAAAATGTAATAGATATGCCCCTACAAATGCGCGTCCAAACGCAGCGCGAAGAGTTCGGGCAGCCGCTTGCCGCTATCTGTTTGATCGTACCACTTTTGAACCCCTCATTTCTCAACTTACAAATATAATATTTTGTAGCTTAAAACGTACTTTTGAATGGTTTAATACATTTTGAAGAGAAAACGTGAAATTTCTTTGAGAGTATGAACTCTGAACATTCAAATCTAATTTTCAACTAGAAGGAACCGTTTCGAAATAAAAACAATAGCGCCTTTGAAAAGAGCAGAAACAAATAGAGATACGGCATGACAAAAGACAGAGCGAGTAAGAAAAGCCGTAATTGTAGGATGTGAAGCGCAAGGAAGTTGAGCATGGAGTGGAGTCACCTATGCCGTTAAAGCCACGCCTCCACTAACTTTCTGAGTTATACTCGGTGCCAAGATTTAAAGTAGAGTTGTCAGAGAAGTGACAAAATGTAGTGTAGCGGGAGTAGAGAAGAAAAGGAAAGACGGAAAGTAGAGTGGTAAAAAAGTGAGAATAGGTGCAAGAGAGATTTTAGATTTAGATTTAGATTTTCTTTATTGCTGTACAGTGTGTTGTACAAAATTCACAGTAGTTATATACAAAAATTTTCAATATAATTTACAAGTTTACAGAATAGATTAACAAATAATAAAATATAATAAAAAATTAAAAGAGTAATAAAGTGTAATACGAACTAATAGTTATAATTGGACTACAAGAAATAGCGTGTATATACATGGACTAGGCCTGTTAGCATCATTGCAGGTTTACAAGCATAGTTTGAAATTTGTTTGATATTATGCCAAGTTTACGGCATCATTCTGATAGAAGGAGATGTCGATGAAGATGTGTTTTGAAGAGTGGTACATGTGATTTTGCGTAAAAGAGATGGTAGTGCGTGCCATAGGTAGGCAGCGCTTACGTGGAAAGATTTTTTCAAGGTCTCAGTGCTAAAACTTGGTATGTCTCGAGGAGCCATTTCACCCCGAACAAGGTGAGTGGTAACACGGAAATCAAAGAATGCCAATAAGTAGGGCGACAATGCTGTGTTAAATACTCGGCGTAGAAGATTTGCTGCAAAGTATTTTCTTCGCGCGGCGGTGGTTAGCCAGCCCAGCTCACGCCTGTAAGAGCTAATGTGATCACACCCTCTAATACCAAAAATATAGCGAATACCACAGTTGACTAGTTTTTGTAGTTCATCGTTGAGTTCGGATGAAAGAACACCGTAAACAAGGCAACAGTAGTCGATTACGGGCAGGAGGAGCATTTGAATTAGATGCTTGCGTAGTGCGAAGTACGTGCTTTTCCTGAAATGGTACAGACAGTACATGAGCGAATGTATTCGACGACTCGTATGCACGATATGTTCCTTCCAAGAGAGTTTCGAGTCTAGGACCACTCCTAGGATTCGCAGCGAAGATTCATAAGATACCTTCACATCACCGATATCAATGTAGTTTCTGGCTATTGAGGGCAAGCTGTTTATAAAGCCAGGAGTACCTAAAACTATGGCTTTTGTTTTATGTAGGTTCAGCCTGAGATGATTTTGCGTAGCCCAGCTCATGATACGATCCGCATTTTCACTCATTTTATTAGAGATGGAGTCCAGCTCATCTAAAGAACAACGTATATAAATTTGTAAGTCATCCGCAGAGAGAGAGAGAGAGAGAGAGAGAGAGAGAGAGCTATCGTCGCATCCTGAACATCGCCTGCGCGGTGAGTTATTTGTGATGCTGTCGCCAAGGAGCAATCCTGACTCCTGATCCTTCTAACAAACTGTAGACGAATGCGTATTGGAAGTATGTGCTGGATTTCTCTCTTAGGTCGCGGTAAAACGAGCGAATTGGTTCAGCTGTTGCATTGCATCCACAGGATAAATGGCGAGCGAGATAATATGTAATTACGTGCCTCACAGTTAAGAGACATTATAGGACAACAATTGTAAGTCGTAAACATCGAGAATAAAGAAAGTATCTATTCAATTTGATCAATCTGAAATCGCATTTCATTGGCGAGTGTAATTGTTTTGCTCGTTTTTGCGATTTCAGCTTCACCTGCAAGAATCAGCCGCTCCAGCTTGTTTTGTGTCGACGCACCACAGGAAAAGTCTTAGCTAATTGAATTGATACTATTAACATTTTTGTTTTAACGCAAGACACCCTGAGCGAAAGAGGCATTAAAGGACACTGGTAAGGACTTGACAATTACACCTTGAGGAACCCCATCTGCCTCCCTTACCTACGAGGAAAAGTGTGAGATTGCTAAAATAATATTACTTAGATCTATTGGATGAAGTGAAAAAAACATCCTCACTTGCAAACTGGATAAATTCCGTTGTATCCTCTATGTTCTCAAGGAGGAACAGGGAGATTCCAACAATCTGTGCATTTACCTGTGACGGTGTGAGACGATGAAAATCTTCCTCGTTTGGCTTAGGCAAGAGGCCGAGATTGCGTATCTTCTTCCAAATATCTTTGTTGGCATCAAGAGCATCTGATAAATGTCCATGCAGCAAGGAATTTTGCTCTTGAGTTATGCGTGTATCGATCTCATTGCTAAGTCGAAGAAACTCGACGAGCAACACTGCGCACCCAGTCTTTTTGTAGCATCAATGAGTGGCATTACGTTTATCAACCAGTTGCTTTGACTCAGTGCAAACCAAGGAGCATATTCATTCCTCTTTGGGTTTACTATTTTTAAGGGAGCTAATTTATCGATGGTTAAGTTCAAGTTAATATTTAAACTAGCAATAGAAACCTCGTTCGATGACGCTCGCTCGGTTGTATTTTGATGGTGATTTTATTGCATATATACGTATTTTAAATAAGTATATTTCACAAATACAAACTTTAGGATTTGAATTTTTAATTAGACATAATTTTATTCCTTTAAATTATGTAAAATTTATATTATAAAATTCATTCAGACGTAAATACCTTTTCACTTATCATTAAAGTAACAATCTATAATTTATTTTTATTTTTATATTTTATTCCTCGTTACTCTGATGGAAACGCAAAATGCATATATAAATATAAAAAAATTTGTATTTTTTCAAAGAAACATATATAAATATAATTAATATGTAAAAACGCTATAATTGAAATATTCATTTACATATATTTATAATTATTTTCATGTTTACATAAGTGTACAGTAATTTTCAAAATATATTTATAATAACATAATAGCGAACCCAGTAGGTATCGTCAAACAAAAAACAATTATATATATTACACAACTTTATATTTTATTACACAGTGAAAATGTTTATTGTTAAAATATCAATGAATGAAGAGAAGAATAGTTTACAACGAAAAAAAGGGCATTAGAAAAAATGCAAAACAAGGGGAGCGATAAATTAAAAAAATTACATGAAAAAGATGCATTAAAGATGAAAAAAGAATCTTACTGAAAAAATAAAAAGGAAAACACTAATAAATTGGAAGAAATTAAAATAAAAATAAAAACACAAAAACAGAAGATGAAAAAGATGAACAACGATGAATTAAGAAAGGCACGCGAAAAAGAAGCATTACGTAAAAGAGAAGCATAAATAAAAACAGAGATAGTAGTAAAATAGTTCAAAATAAACTAAAGAGAAAAACACAGACATTGGAAAAACAAAAAAAATGAATTGCCATAAATTAAAAAGTGAATGTGAAAAAGAAGCATTACGTAAAAGAGAGGAATACCACTAATATCAACAATAAAAATAGTGATAGTTGAAAAGAAACAAAAATGAGGAAATTACAAGAAAGGCAAAAAATGAATAGTGCTGAATTAAAAAATGAACGTGAAAAAGAGGCATTACGAAAAAAAGAATCCTATTAGAAAGTAAAAAGTAATGAATGTAATGTAAAAATAAGAGAATCCAAAAAGAAAACGATAAAAGAATACGAAATATAAATTAATCAATTGAAATTCGAACAGAAGACCATTTAAGAAAAAGAACACGCAATAAGTTTACGTACACGTCGGCGCGCGCGCGCCAGCGTAAGTACATAGGTATAACGTCTAGTTGTTTTCGACTTTGACGCGATGAATTTATAAATATATATATGACAAAGTCTCTCACAAATCGAGCGGTCAAAAAATAGATTTTCTTGAAACTGGCAGAAAATGTTCTGCTATTCAGTCTGGATATCTCTGAAGTTTAAGAAGAATAAAATATAAATGTCATATTAAGGCAGAGTATTGTGCATCGGTTCAAAGGGGGCCACCTAGTGGTATCAACAAACTTGACCTTGGTTTATTTTAGCAGGAAACATTCAAGGTATTTTACTTTAGAAACGATTTAAGGGGGTTTTACACTTATAGGTCGCTGAGGCAAAATTACCTGAAAAAATAAAATAAAATATTATCAATAAAAAAACATTACATCCTACATCGAAAAATTTGGAAAATTCAGCTTATGACCCTTTTAACCCTTAAACCCTTGAACTTATAACCCTCAAACCCTAAACCTTTAAATCCTCAACGCTTAAACCCTGAATCCTTAAGGGGGCTAGACACCTTTTATTTCTGAAAAAAAGAAATTTTGATTTTAGTGTCTAAATATGAAATAATTATT
>JAWWEQ010049455.1:0-13447 GCA_035583055.1 Torymus tubicola
GTAAAAATATAAAAAGATTTTAAAAAATTAGCGATAAAGCATCTTTGAATTTGAATTTTAAGATAATATTAAAAATCCTGTAAAATCAAGAAAAAAATTAACAAATACAATTTTCAAAAAATTTGAAATAAAATATTATATTATCAAATTTATGTATGGACATATTTTTTTCTTAAAGTTAAACAGTATAAATTACACTTCTGCAATAAAATAAAAAACGAATTTTTGATCATTTTCGACTGTACTCTACCCTTAATACCAAAGACAAAGTCAACGTGATCAGAAGAACATCCTTAAGTCAGTTTTTACGTAAGCGATTTGAATCTTGTAATTGATGTGATGATGTTTTAGTTAATCCTATAAAAATTTTCGGTTATTAACTTTTTATTTTTCTTGGGAAAACTTAACCCTTAGCGGCCACACGGGGTAATTAGTTACCCCAGGCTCAGAAAAAGTGAAATTGAAGGTCTAAAACATTTGAAATTGATACAAGTAATGACATCTGCCGGTAGTAGACAAGTGTGAGATGTGACTCTATTACATAGGAAGCCGAGAAACACGTGGCGGCGCTGTGAGCGTTAATTTTAGCCCTTAATATTGAAAAATGACGGAGTAGTGAATTTTCTTCTGAAAAAAGACCATTTTTCTGTTTTTTTTTTACATATATGACCAGTTTTTAGAACACCATCTATAAATTGACTGATAATCACTAGAAATATTGAAGAACACTTCAACAAACATGAAACAATCGGTTACAAGCGTTAAAACACCCATATGTCTTGTACAACTAGGTTTTTCAGCGTGGGGTAATGAGTTACCCCATGTGGCCGCTATGTGGCCTGGCTGAGGTGTGGCCGCTAAGGGTTAATGTATTATTCCATGCCGTCTGTCATTGACAACTATAGGTACCTTTGAAATATAATAGAACATCATCTTTTATTATCTAGCTTAATATAATTGTGAATTCACCTTAAAAATTATGATTTGTGAGTATATGATATTTAGAATCATGTTTCTTTAATTTCATTTAGAAATCAGTTCCAACATATTGAACTTTGACTATTAAAAATTAAATCAGATATTATCTTCTTTATATGTACGAAAAAGTATAGTTTTAAGCAAATCAAATTGATCTTAAACGGAGTTTCTTTGAAAAATATTAAAATATCAATTATCTTCACAATTTTTGCGATAAAGTAACAACTATCTTGAGATTAACCATAATCTATTTGATATATCTTTTTTTCGAGCACCTTCTTAGACCCGCTATTAAATTCACTGAATACTAAAAACGAGCAAGATTTAATCATTTTCGAAAACCCCCAAAGTTTAACGAAAAAACTAAAGTTTGGTTAGAGAAGAGCTGTCCCAAAAACAATAGGATGTGGATCTTGATCATATCCACGAAGTCTTTCTAAGTTTGCTACGGTGATAGAACTAAAGTAAATTTTGGGAAGTTCTAGGCGTTAAGTTATTAAGTTCCTTTTCCAACATTAAAGGTATGGCATGCATTGACTATGAGATTACCGTTCGTATCTTCAGCGATTCTCAGAATCTGAAAAATACGTGATAATACAGTTTTTATTTTTTGATAAAATAACATAATTTTATTATTTTGTGGAAAATACATGTTGTTTAATCTTAATTTAATGTTAAATTGTAACGGTATTTTCTTTCTTAGTTTTAACATTTTTTATGATAAACTGTATAAAAATACTGATGTATGATGTTTACTTTGTTATAGAACATCGGGACAAAAAAGGCTTTACTCCTCTAATATTAGCAGCAACAGCTGGACATCAAAAAGTTGTTGAAATTCTTTTGAATCATGGTGCTGATATAGAAGCTCAATCAGAACGAACAAAAGATACACCACTTTCACTTGCTTGCAGTGGAGGTAGATATGAAGTTGTTGAGTTACTACTAAACAGAGGGTCAAATAAAGAGCATCGAAATGTATCTGACTATACACCTCTTAGCCTTGCTGCAAGTGGTGGGTACGTTAATATCATAAAATTACTACTCAGCCATGGTGCCGAAATTAATTCCAGAACAGGATCTAAACTAGGAATATCGCCATTGATGTTAGCAGCTATGAATGGTCATACTGGTGAGTATTAGTTATAAACCGTCCTGATGTTATACACACAGACACTCAATCTTACTCCATTTTTATTAAAAAGTAAATTTATATTTTTATATAAATTATGTATAGATTATTCTTCTATATTATTTGTTTATCTGCGTTATTTCTACTCTATAACAATTATACTCTGAAATTTGTAATTTAACGTACCAAAATTATATTTTTAAAATTGCACTTCACTTTCTAATTTACAAAGAATACATTTGCTAAAGATTGCAACCAATTCTTATGTGAAGAATCTAAATACAGGCTATTTCAGGGGTCTATTAGAAACTTTTTATTTTATTAATTATCTCATTAACTATTTAAGAAATTAATGGAAAAAAAATTTGTTGTACCGTTAAGTAGTGTTTGATAAAAAAAAAATACTTAACTCTTCTGATCCGACAAAAATACTGGTTTTAACTATGTTTTTCATGTCTGTTCCCAATAAAAAAAATTGGTGCAATTTATGGTGTTAATTTTATATAATATTATACATACAATGCTATTTACAACTCATGTTTATCATACTATTATTTGTTTGATAAATCGTAGTATTCAGTCTCGAAAGTTATGGAATGTACTCTTATATTTAATGCTTATTTGTATTTTTATTTATATTACCTTTTCCCTTTTGTGCAAGCCTTGCAAATGAATAAACTGATCTTTCAAACAATTGTACAGTTTATTGAATTGAACTTTTACAATCAAACGATCTAGATTCGTAATGGTCTTTAAAAGTACAAAATATTCGATTTTATCGATTAAATTGTACAATTGCGTTAATTTTGCGGGCAATTAAGGCGGCCTTACACCTATAGGCTACTGAGGCTAAAATTACCTGAAAAAATAAAATAAAATATTATTAAAAAATGAATCTAACGTAAATACAGATAATGGTACTCCTATGTCCTTTTTTATATAAAGTCTCGAAATGAAGTAAAATCAATCTTTAAAAAAAAATTAAATTTAAACAAGAAAAACGTCAATGAGAGTTTTGTCCCAACTACTAGAGGACTCATCAATGACAAAACCCTCATTGACGTTTCTCTTGTTTAAATTTAATTTTTTTTTTTAAAGATTGATTTTACTCCATTTCGAGCCTTTATATAAAAAAGGACATAGGAGTACTGTTGTCTGTATGTACGTTAGATTTATTTTTTAATAACTTATAATAAAGGGGACATTAGCATCATTTTGACAAAATAAAATATTATTACCTATAAAAAAAATATTATGTACTATTAGTATAACTATTTTTGGACACTAACAAAAATAGAGATCCTTTGTTCGTTTTAGTCCTGAGATACAGTCCTTTCTAGAAAAAAAGTTTGACGTAACTTTTTTTTTAAACTACTTCACGGATTTTCATGGGGTCGAGTGTAAATTATTTGCAATACACGCACCTATGGCACTACGGCACTATGGATATTTTAAATTAAATTAAATTTTTAATGAAGTATATTTTTTATACAAAAAAACCATTGTTTTATTGTTAATTTTGATAATTTAAGGTGGACGGATTACAAGTAAATTGCACTTTACCCCATGAAAATCCATCAAGTAGTCTAAACAAAAAGTAACGCCAAAGTTCAAAATTTCATATCTTGAGAAATAAGCCTTGAAAGCAAGATCTCTCATATCTTCATTAACAATCACTTTTTGACTATTAAACTTTTCCCACTTCCTGAAACATATAAATACTTATTCTTAGTTAATATTGTAAATGATTTTCTATTAATTTTATAAGAAAAGATGTGGCTTACCATTGTTCTGTATCAGCACGTACTGACTCAAGCTGTCAAACAGTACAGGCAGTATTAACAAGTTAAAAATCTTAAGTACATCAATGTAACTTGAAAAAGAGGTACAAATTCCTGTAAAAAATAATTATTTTAAATTAGTTGATACAATAAAATAAGCTGCTGCGATTAAAATTTTCAAAAAATCACAAGAAACATATACATAAAAGAAAAATAGTAATTCAAAATTTACTCTAATAATATGAAAGTAAATCATATAAAGTAAAATAAAAAATCTTTATGTATTGGATATCCGAAGAAATTTCTAGTTACTACAAGAGAAATTAAATGCTGATTATAAAAATGCTTGATTATGAAAAGAAAGTAATAAGTATTTTGTTAGTAAGAAATAAGTTATTGTTGAAGTGGATGAGGATGTTGGTGCAAGAATGAAATTAGTGATCACTTTTAAGTAATAATAAAAGGTATTTAATTATGAATAATCAGCGAATACATGTGAACGTCGCATGCTCGCAGCGCTCGTGCTTGCGTTTCAGAGTCCGGCGGTCGAGAAAGAGAGAGAGAGCGAGTCCCGCGCTATCTGAATGGCAGTGGAACTTGAACTCTCAGGTTCCCTTCGCATGGAACCTCAAGGCGGTCTCGAGTTCACACAGCTGAACTTGAACGCTCAAGTTCCCCTCGCACGGAACCTGAGCACTGTACAATATAATATGTATATTCTCAACACGCCTCCTTACATTTATATTGTACTATTTCATCTTTTTCATTTTACATTTAGCAATTCTCTGAATTTAGTAAATTTTTCTTTACATAGCGCCTTTGTAAAAATATCCGCAACATTGTCATTAGAATCGACTTTAATAATTTCAATTTCTTTATCTCTCACACTTTCATGCACAAAGTGGTAGTGTATTTCAATATGTTTAGAGTTTTTCATAAAGTTTCCAGAATTTGCAATATTTATCCCGCTCAAATTGTCTTCATAAATTTTTATTGAATCATTCAAATTGATTTTAAACACTTTCATCAATTCTTTAATAAATTTCAATTGTGTCACTACTTCGGATAGGGCAACATACTCCGCATATGTTGACGCTTTTGTTACTATTTTTTGTTTACGTGATTTCCAATCAATTACGTTACCAAAAACTCTAATTGCATATCCTGTCGTCGACTTTCTAACAGTAGTATCACCAGCCCAATCAGCATCAACAAAACAATCTACTGTATCATATGTTATGTTTCTTTTATAATTTAAATTTAAATTTAAATTTTTTGTTAAATAAAAATACTTTAAAACTCGCAGTGCATATCTCCAATGTGTTTCATTATAACAATTTTGAAATCTGTTTAAGTAATTAACACTGTAATTAATATCTGGTCGCGTAGCATTGCTTACGTACGATAAAGCATCAATTTAATTTTTAAACTTGAAATTTGAGTTACATTCTTCCGCCTTCTCAAGTTTTAAGTTTATTTCTATAGGAGTATTATATAATCTATTATTTTCTTTAATTTGATATTTATCAGCTAATGATTCTATGTACTTTGTTTGGTTCAATATTATTTCTCAGTTTCTACAATCAAAATTTACATTTATTCCAATACATTCTTTAATTTCTCCTAAATCTTTCATTCTGAATTTATTTGATAATGATTTCTTTAACCTTCGAATTTCTTTTTCATTTTTACTACAAATTAATAAATCATCGACATACATAAGAACGTAAATAATATTATCACCTTCTCCTTTAAGCATAATTCAATATTATTTTTCTTGAAACCTAAACTTGTCATAAATTGATCGAAGCTTTCATACCAATCTCTTAGACTTTCGCTTAATCCATATAATGCTTTTAACAACTTAAATACTTTACCAGTTCCATCATCATAACCTTCCGGTTGATTGACATATACTTCCGACTTAACTTTATCATTTAAAAATGCACCTCTACATCCACTTGTTCAATTTTTAAACCATTTTGACAACAGTAAGATAATAACATTTTTAATGTTTGACTTTTAGCTACTGGGGAATATATGTCATCAATTACATCTTTTTGTTGGAAGCCTCTTACAACTAACCTCGCTTTATACTTATTATTTGACTTTTTCGTGAATACCCATTTTACATTAAGTACCTGTTTACCTTTTACTTTATTAACTAATTTCCAGGTATTGTTTTTATTTACACACTCAATTTCATTATTCATTGCTTTCTGCCATTCTTTTTGATGCAGGCGTGTCGCTCGGGTTCAAGGGAACAACGCGAGAAGACTAGCAACAGAGCGCTAGCGGTGCGGTTGCCTTGCACGAAGGAGGGCTCGGAGCGCGAGGAGGCGCGAGGAGCGTGGGTGGAGCCCTTTGGATCGCTGTACAAGGGCGAGCGAAGGCTTGGAGAAGCGGAGTGATCGGCGGAGTGATCGGCGGAGTGATCGGCGGACTAATCTCGACGCCGATCATTGCAAGGCGAGCTGATTTAGCTCGCAGAGAGCGCTATTCGAGTGCGCAGCAGAGTGGAGCGGTCGGCGGAGCAAGGCTCAAACGCCGATCGTAGTCAGGCAAGCAAACAAGCTCGCGGAGCGCTGGTCGACATAGCAGGCGGAGAGGTCGGCGGAGCAAGAGCTCAACGCCGATCATAGTTAGGCGAGCAGACAAGCTCGCGAAGAGCTGGTGAGAACGTAGTGGCTTCCAGTTGCGTGGAGGGCGGACACAGCTCGGCCCCTCCACGTCGACTCGAGAGGAGTCTAGGCGGGAGAAAGCCCGCCTGGCTTGGCTCTATAGAAGAGCTAGAGGGGTCCACCTCGACGAATGGTCCCGCTCTTTAAGGAGGGAAAAGCTCTGTGACCGGCCTGCAGGCGTCTCGTGGTCAGTCTGAACCGAAGCGTTACAGGTAACCATGACGGGAGCGCTCTTGTATGTATGAGTCGTGCGCTATCTATATCGCAGTGGAACTTGAACTATCTCAGGTTCCCTTCGCATGGAACTTCAAGACGGTCTCGAGTTCCCACAGCGGAATTTGAACGCTCAAGTTCTCCTCGCACGGAACCTGAGCACTGTACAATATAATATGTATATTCTCAACAGTTATAAATATGCAACTTACTAACATAAGAGTTATGGCAACTAGAGGTACATACAGCTTGTACAGCACTTAATCTTCCATCATTTTATCATATTTCATGATAATTGGTCCTTCTGAATAACTTCTTGATGTAGCCTCTTCCAGTAGCTATCTGAATCTAACAATAATTACTGGAAATGGGAAAAAAAAATTTCCACAAAGTATCTATGCTTTATAGAAATTTAATATTTATTCAGTTAATTTATACTTCTCTAATATATATCCAGTTGGTTGAAGTTTGGGCGATCATAAGGTACAATGTGGCTGAATGTGTATGTCAAGGAAGTAACCCCAAACATGACACATCCAAAATAAAAGCACGTGGCCGACACTGACAGTTGACGCTGCGAGGCAGCGATCACAGCGCATATTCGTGGCGCCTTGCAGAGGCGTATTTCACACTTTTTACCAACTGAGCGCGCGATTTGAGTTCACGAATCTTATTTTAAATTTTTATGTGTGTTTAGATTACGTATGTATGTATAAAATATATAAACATTAAATCAGTTAACGTATTTTCTCAGTTTGATATCTTATCGAAACGCCTTTTTCGTAGTATTTTTGTATTAAAAAATTAATTAAAAATCATTTTTATAAACTTTAAATTAACATTTTAAAATATTAAGTTCTTTTTCTTTAACCGTAAAATTGGTTGTAAAAAATTGATTCTTGATTTGCCTTACATTTGCGTGATAAGACCCAAAGTGGTAGAAACTGGTGACACAAATCTATAGAAGTTTACTGACATTTTTGCGTATATCTTCGGTAATTTTTCAAATATGTCACTCAAACTTTTTTTAGAAGTTTAGAATGATGTATAGAATCGAAAAATGAAATAAAAAAACTTTTTGATTTTTTCCAAATTTATAGATGTAAGACCGTCTTAATATAGATAAATAATTGGCTTTATAGAAAATCTTCTGCTAGTTTGGAGGTATTGAGTTGTTTTCATCGGTTGTAACTCGTGCCCGATTCGCGGTCGAATTTCGCGCGCGTCGCGTGAGCGCCCGCGCGCAAGTACGATTCTCGGAATCGTGACGCGTATCAGGACCGTTGCGATATCGCGGAGCTACCTTTAAATTCAACGGGTCGGGGTAGCCATCTTGACTTGCGCGTTCGTATCAGAGAGAAGTGTTCTGTGCGTGCTCCGCTCTCCTCAAGTTTTTTATACGCACCCGTGTCCGTGTGTCGTGCGAGAGTGTATTGAGTGAAGGCGCGAGCGGCGTACGAGAGAGAGAGACAGAGCGAGCGAGCAGCCTGCGAGAGCGAGAGCGAGAGAGAGAGAGAGAGAGAAGTACGAGACGTCGTCTTCTTCGCGGATCTCGATAAGTTTTAAGGTTTTCTGCTCGCGGTTTTTTGTGAAAGACTTGCACGGAGTCGCTCCGTACAAACCTACTGTTGTGTATACGCGCTGGTAAGTGTCAACCCGCCGTATTTATGCGCGTTCGCGATATAGGCAGCTTCGCCGGCTAAACGTCCGTTGGTGTATTGAAACCAACGGTCGCGCGCGAATCGTATGTAAACTAAACCACTGTATCGACGTTGTGTGATTTTAACGTGTAATATATGTATTAATCAGTTATACGTCTTCGTGTTGTTGATTCGCGCGATATCCGAACGTAACCGTCCTTTTCCCGATTACCACCGCCTCCGCGGGCAAACGATCCGCCGGTCGTTTGCATAGCTGATCTAGCCGGCCGCGCGCTTTTCCCTTTGCGCGCGCGGTGAGAAAACCGAACTTTCCACAACTCTTTCAGAAAGCAGAGGGCTGCAACACTCTGCGTTGTATACAGGCAGATACCGGAGGCGCATCCCCGGGAAGTCAGATCTAGTTTGACTCCCGCGGCACCGAGTACTAGAGCACGAGCTTCCGGAATACTTAGATTAATTTTAATCCTGTTACACGGTCTAGGTAAAGCACGTATTGCTTTATTTTGAAATCGTATCTTGCATTCTTTATTCTTGAATAAATGATGATGTTGGATGACTTTGGTTACAATGACCCTTGCGCACTGAGCCGTGCGCGTGCCGTCGTGTTTCGTAATTGAATATATCCACTCCAGAAAATCACTGATATAATTGTATGCGTCACAAGACATAACAGTAGCAAGTAAAAGAGATATAAATTGGAAATTGAAATGGATAAATTAAAAAAGATAATCATTCTTCATTTAAAGATTTGTTTCTCTTTCGAAAGCTTATAAGAAGTTCATATTTTTTAGTACCAGAAAAGTAAATTTTGTTTTAGCTGTTAACGCTAAATTTACAGAAACCAAGTGTACCTTCAGATGCTGCTGAAAAATTAAAACAGTTCAACACATACAGAACAAAAATTTCAGAATCCACAAATAAGTAATAGAGAATTCAGTTATTTACTTTTGTGCCTGTGTTTTGGTTTCTAAGGCACAGAATATGAGAATTCGGTTGGAGGCATTTTTATACTATGACGCATGGCAGCAATGCATGGGATCGTATAGGCGCCAACCTAAAAAGCTATGCAAAACGAAGAGGCCTATAAGTTTTTTCTAATTATCACATTTCAACGCTTTAATAGACATGTGACAAAGCTAAAGATGATTGCAAAGCAACCAATGGTTTTTATAGCAGTAAAGAATCATATAAAGAAACTGTCTTGAAACTAAATCCAAAACTGCATAAGGCTGATTCCATACCAGTTGCGTTACATGTATTGTTATAATAATACCATGCTATTATTATAATCTATGAAGCTACACTAAAGCTAAAAAAAACATCTTGAAGTTCTACGTATCAAATCATTCCAAGGATTAATCCTATACGTCTTATCCCTCTTGCTGCTTGTTTTGCATTACAAGCATGCAATTAAAACAGCTATAGGGACAAGGGGAAGGTTTGTAATTTCTACCCCTTTAGAATTAACCTTATATCCAATTAAGAGTTGTAATCTTTGTTTTTAATTTGTTTTTTTATTAATATTAACCTGCGTGTATCCACTATTCATCCTAGTGCCTAAAAGTATTAGATTGATTAATTATTAATAATTGAAATAATCATTATTATTAATTTATTTTTAACTTTTGACTTTTTTTATACTTTATGATAATAATAATTGTATAATAAAGAATAAAAAAAATTCTCCACGTCCTTTTGAAGGTACTGTTTTGACGAGTTTGTCCAGACCCGTGCTCTCTTAACCACCAGCTATTCCCTTGAATACGCCTCTCTCAATACCTAAGCTCTCAAGTTTTTCATCCAATTACTGAGCTCCTTGCCCTGGCAGTGGCGTTGTTTCGCCCTCCTATGAAACATATGTTTCTAAAGGTTTGTTTTATCTCCTTTCTTAATATAGTCTCTACTTAGGTTTGGTTTAAGATATAGAACGTCCGTCGTTCCTCTCTGAGTCTGAGAGGTTTTAATCTTCCAGATGCACCTGATCAATAGGCATCTTACATTATTTTTTCTTTCTTTTTGACCCATTATTTTTATGCTAAATGTCCTGGTTGCTGGCACGAATAACAAAATTTCTAATGACAGTCTGTTGCTCTATATTTGACGATCTGGCAGATTAAAAAGGGTCCCATGAATCCCAGCTTAATCGTATGTCTCTGGGCTTCTCGTAATGGCGACGAATATGCGACAGGATTCCTCGATATGACGGGTTGTAAGAATTGACCTTATACCGAATTAAGAGTGCTTAATAAATTGAAATCTTTGTTTAGAATTCTTTTATTATTAATATTAACCCATGTGTATCCCATATTATTCCTAATATCTAACACTATTACGTTAATTATTAATAAATCAATGGTGTACCGTTGTACTTGTCTAAAACACTTCGAGGAATTGTACCTTTGTTTTATAATCCTCCAGAAGTACTTTTCGTTACTACTTCTCCGTCTACTTACTAAAACGGAGCCATGCCACGTCTTGCGACTCGTATCTCGTTTGAGGAGGTAGAAACGTAAAAGCAACAACCACAACTCTGGTCTTACAAATTCAACACAACAATATCAACACCGAAGGCCTTAAAATCTGTTTCGACCAAGCTGAAAATAACTAGACACGCACGTAAGGCTTATATACTCTCCAATAACACTATACAGTGTCCAATTGTTGAAGTGTGGTAAATGAATGGAGAGATTTTATATTGGAGAAATAATGAAAGAGACTTTATTAAGACTTAAAACTACAGCGCATCCTTGCGCCACGCGCGAGGTACTAATTGTTCGGCGTACAGTGGCAGAGAGAGAGAGAGAGAGAGAGAGACAGAGCAGCGCGTCGCACACTGCTCCTCGACTTACGCACACACTAGGGAGGGGAGACTTCCATGTGTGCGTTCACACTTATACTTGCGCGCTCTCGGTACAGTCGCGTGCTCACACATGTTAATATAGTTTCAGTATTTACAATATAGATGTATACTATTCTCAACACCAATAACTGAGTATTTGTAGCTATTTACACTGATGCTAGACACTGCTAATTCATCTGCAACCTCTTGAACCGCAGACGCTAGTACCTCGAACCTAGACGAACAGAACCTCCACTTCTCGAAACACGACCCTGAAAATACTCCAACAACCTCAACACAAGCTGCAAAGAATATACGCTTTCCACACACGCAACACACTCACTAGCTATTCTTTCTATACTCGGTATCACTGCAGAATGTTGTCTCCTCGTTCGATACGATACGGTCGACGGCTTGGCTACTCCTCGTCTCTGAATTGGTTAACGGTTCAACTATCACTCTGTTAACTCCCTGAATTGGTTCAAAGTTGAGCGGTAACTCCCCGTATTTCGCTAACGTCTCTCTTTTTAAAGACAACTTTTCGGTAATATTTGAGGGACGATCTGCGCGAGGATTGGGCCTGCCCTTACCATCATGCTCATTACCGATAAATCCGCATGATTTGCGTATAATTAGAACGGCAATAGCCCTGATCAAGAGCATGCACGATCACTCGAATTATTGCTGTCGAATTTCCCTCTCAAAACTCTTTCTCTCTCGCTCTCGTATTATTTATATCGACTTAGACGTACTCTTTCTCTCTTACTCCTATGGCATATTTTTATTGCTCCGCGTTCTCTTTTGCTCTCATAGCGTGGCTTCTATTATTGGTGCGCTCTCTCTCTCTCTCTCTCTCTCGATCTCTATCTCTATTTCTCTCTCCGGGGCGTCGAAAATGGGAGAATCACTCTTGCCGTTGCAGTTGACTACACGAAAGCATTTGATATGGTGAACATTGAGCTCCTCATAGAGAATCCAGTATACTACGGTTTTTCGGACGCGGCATGCTCCTGGTATCTATCGTTCCTAAGCAACAGAACGCAAGCCGTGTTTGGTCAATCTGCCGAAACCTCAGAGACGCTTCAGCGAAAAGCGGGTGTTCTTCAAGGTAGCCTTTTTGGACCTCCCTTATTCTCTCTATATGCAAACGATGCTCCATCAGCGTTAAAGTACTGTAAGTACCATTTCTAGGCTGACGATCTAACTATATATTACCAAGGGCACATCGATATTGTGATAGAAATTGTGGAAGCAGTCAATAAAGACCTGGTACATCTAGCAGAATGGGTTACTAAGAACGGATTAAAAATGAATGTGGCACATATGTACGTATGTACGCACGTACATACATACATACGTGATGTGTCGAGTTGCTAGTCTCGCATCAGGCACCTCCCTAGGTAGCGGATAGGGGAAAGCTCGTGAGATATGAAGGGCACCGGGGAAATAAAATACCCTGGACAGACCAAAACTAGCTAGGGGAAGGCACCCCGATTAATAAACCGAATATGGATAGTGTGCTTGAAAATATAGTACCCCAAGCGGGTAACCTCGGCAAAGAGGGGAATCCCGCCATCCATTCCGATCGAGTGAAATCCTCGGTGGTCGATGCAGGCTCCACGGATTTTGGGGGGAGCCAAAAGCACGTTGTGGCCAATCAGGCTGGTGCAGAAGAGGTGGACCGCTTGGACCCTACTGCATCTCAAAAGATAAGCGAGGAGGAAGAGGAAGGCAAACAAGGTAGCCCAGAGGCAGCAGCCTTCCGCGTACTACGAGCAAGGGTGGAATCCCTGGTGGAGTTTAACTTAGAGAAGAAGAACATCCACAACGAGCTGAAGTCCATGGCAAGAGCGACTGAAAGACAAACGATCGGGCCAACCCAGGATGGAGAAAGCCAGACATCGCCGCTGTTTCGGAAGGGGAGTGCATCACAAGAGAATGTCAACCGTGACCAAGTGACTCCGCCAAAGTTTCCTGTAAAGAAAAAAAGTAAAAGGGAAGAGAAAGTATTGTCGGTTAAGATCACCCCCATGACAGTTATAGAGAGCCAGGAAGACACACAACACCCCATTAATGGGTAAACGAGAAGAAGGAAAAGGAGCCCAGATGCCCGAGGAACCCTGGCAAACGGTGGGAAAGAAGAAGAGGCCTACGAAAGAGGA
>JAWWEQ010049456.1:0-13439 GCA_035583055.1 Torymus tubicola
TACTTTTTGAAGGTGAAAATGGAAAATTTTGGGAAAACGACCTACACCATTGGAAAGCTGAGGAAAAAATACGTCGAGAACGCTTATCACATAATTTTTTAAAATGCATTTTGATATCGCAAACACGAGTTAGAAACAGCATGTTTCTACGCTCGCGCGCCGCGCTGGGGCATCTACTAATAATTATTACATTGCCATAAAAAAATTGATCTATTCGATTTTCCTTAGTTCATTTACTCTTCGGCGAAAATTCCGTTCATTCAGTGAATTCCAGTGCCGATTTTTCTTGAATTATTTTATTTGTAGAATTTTTTTAACAATACCCCGAATTAATGTGGGAGTTATCATATATGTTTTCGATTTATTTTTTCACGTAGAATCCAACGGGCTGATCAGTTTTACTGTAGGGATCTTTTAAAATGAGTTACGGACAAAAAACGTCCAAAAAACGTAAAAAAAACACGGTTTTCTTAATTTTTAGCAGGGACCCCGCTCGATATCCGGATTTTAAATCACACAATCTTATTCCTCGTGAAAACACACGTTGTTTAAAACAAAAAAAAATTTACTGTCGGTCCCTAATAAAGCGGAGCTAATGCAGCTTGAATATTTCCCGAATTTTTTTAAGGAGGATAGACTCAATATTATGATTGGAAAAAATTCAGATATATTTGTCTTCTTATGAAGTATACGTGTGAATTTTTTCAGATCCCGAAAGCCGATACACGTGGAGAAAAAATATATTTCCGAAAAAAGCCGTTTTTTTTACATATACAGGCTCAGGAGGGGTCTAGGAAGACCGGGGTTGCGGCAAACTTCTCCTTTTTACATGTAGAAAGGCTTAGTAAACATAGTTTACCGATCCCCGGAGGGGGCATTTCGACTTACTTAACGGGGGTACTCTTTGTTGTCGTATCAAATTAACTTATTATATTTTTAATCTTCCAATGAATTAATTGCAGAAATCTCGAATGCTTACGTATATTTCTTTGTATTTATTAAAACAGCGACTGATAGTCACGCGAGACAAAAAAATTTGTTCTCGAATCAAATTAACTTATCATATTTTTTTAAAAAATAGTAAAACTTTTCTTGAAATATAAAAAATGAATTCGATTTTTGTTATTATCGAAGAATAAAAATTTGTTACCGTTCGCAATGCTTCTTTGCGTATTAGTATAATTACTATTTTATTTTATAATTATTACTGTTATGATTGCATATGAAATTAATGCAAAATTAATATAGAATATTTATTATGAAGAGTTTAGCTTTCATACCCAATGAAATAGATTACAAAGTATTCATAAGGAATACATTTTGAATTCATTTTTCAAATTAATTATTGGAAAATAATATTTTCTATTAATTTCATTTTGTACTAAAAAAATTGTCTTCATTTATGTAATATAAACTTATTATGTACCCTTTATGAATACGTATGTATATTATGACTATTCCATTGAAATGAGCGAATTAAACATAACATTTTGAATTCATAAACAATTCATTTCTGTTGACATATGCTGTTCATATGATGATTGCTTTATGAATTCATTATGATTATTTTTCTGTATACATTATAAATCCAGAAAAATTTGCTGTGCACAAAATGAATTCATTTTGTACACCGTTTGTCGTCTATGGTCGGGACTTGAGAGCTATTGATTGCAGATAAAATTTCTAATCGTATGAATTGCAACAAGGAATCTTTCTTGTGTCCAGTCCCAAAAATCTATTCTTATGAATAACTTGTGATCAGATTTACCGCACAGTGAAATGAATATTGTTTTAATAATTGCGAACATAAATTTTTAATAACATTATTCATTAATGTAATTTTTCAACATTATTTTAGTTATTATTTATACATTTTTCGTGATACAAATAATGAATAAAACTGACAAGTGAAAACGCATAAGTATAAATATTTAAGCAGAAATTTACAAAAGAAAACTATTTTCTCAATCAGTTTTTCAAAAAGTATACTAAACATATAACATTTTTATTTTCAATCATTATTTTTATATAACATAAAGCAATGCCATGACAAAATCTAAAAATATTTTATTTAATATTTTTCATAAATTTGATAATACCTTTTTTCTAATACACCAAAATCTAAAAAATCGCATCATTTAAAAAAAATGATTTTAGTTTTTAAAAAAATATTTAAAATACAATATATCTGAGATAAAACTCGATATTTGATACATTTCATAAACATAACGTTATTTATGATATTAAAGATACTTTCGATGAGTATTAAATACCGTCATTTTTTATTTTGAGTTTCTATATAAAAATTGACTAAAAACGTTATTTTTATTTATAAATTTGAAGAATTTTCTAAAAAATCAACAGATGACGTTATTTTTAGTTCTGCATTTGATGCATCTGACGTAATTGTTTATAAAAAATGTAAACATATTTTTCTACAATATCCTAAAAATTAACGAATGACGTTAGTTTTACCGCTGAATAAATTGCAAATAACGTCCTTCGCCATATAAAATATCCCCAAAAAACAGAAAATCACGATATTCTTTGTTCTGTATTTAATGCAACTAACGTTTTAAAGTATCATAATGTCATGAACATTAATTGATGAATGGCGTTCTTTTTTGTTTAAAATCCTGATACGACAAATAACGTCATTTATTAACGGTATTCTATGACATTATATTTTATCCTCATTATTTTCAATATGGCGCACACGGTTTTTTTGTTTTTTCCCCATTTCTTTAATTCGAACTTGCGGACGGCAAATATTATTTTCCTCTGCAGGTTTGGAGAGTTATTGTGTGTTGTTATGTAAATAAATCTGCTCTGTAATAGTTTGTAATTTTAATATGTAATCATAATTTTAATACGTAACTCTGGAGTTTATAATAAATAAGTAAATAATCAATACATTATTATCATGCAATATTAGAAATTAATTGTGTAATTTAAAACAATCGTTCTATCACGCTCGAATTTCTTCGAAATAGTTTTTACAAAATCACGTCCTCGAAAAAGAAAAACTGAATGATGAGTTTATCAATTTTTCAAAATTCTGTATTAAATAATGAAACTAAATTAATTGAATTTAAAAACGTGATTATATCTGTTATGTCAACGAGATCAAATTAGCTTTCTTTAATATACCTTCGCCAGATTTTTCGTCATTTTATCATTTTAGCGAAATGGTTTATATTACTGCTGACATTTAATGAAATTTTTCTGCTTATTATGAGAATATAAAGCTACTCTTTCTGAATAAATAAAATATTTTTAGTCCAATTACAGCAACTTACCTGAATTATTAATATGTATAGTCTATTACTCTACACTCAATATATTTTGTAACCACAAGAAAACAACTATATGTTATTATCGTTCCTTAACTAATTTTGCAAATACGCATTCATTTAATTTACTTAGACGAAGTAACTTGAAATATTTAAAGGTTTTCTTACTCATTATTGAATTTTCTTCAAAAAACTGTTTAAGAAAAAAACATGGTAAGATTCTAAATTGAGAATTTCAAATTGATTCATATTGAAAAGATAAGAAAAAGATATTTATTTAATTGTAACAATCAATAAAGATTTATAATTATATAAATTAGATTACTGTAGAACTAGATCACTGGAATTTTTTCTTAGATATTTATGTAAATGAAAGTGTGCGCCTATTTTAATAATTGAAAATATGAATTTATTGAATTTTTGGTACATACTAATCCAAATTTTCCTTACATAAATTCACAAAATATTTTGTTACACAACATCACAATATATTATAATTAAACGCAGTCGATTAACTAATTTTATGCAGTGCTGTGTATCGTAGTACCATAAAAGTAGTAACAAACATATAGGTTAAAGTTAGCTTTTTAATGTTTCATATGGCTTTTCAAAATTTCAAGTATTTTGCACATCTTTGCGAGAACCACTCTAACCTTTCTCTCGTTCCATATCATATTTTAAGTTATTATTTCTGCTATAGATGTTTCATTAAATTAACTATTTATGGAATATGATACATTTAGTTCATTTATTTCATCATTATTCAAAAGCAATTAATATTAATTTAATAATTTTACTAGAATAATTCAAGATCTCGGAAAAATAATAACCAAAATTGTTTAAATTTTATGATGAAAATCATATTTATATAGCCGAAATTAAAACATAAACGAAAATTCTATATAAATTTTTTGTTATATATATCTGCTGAAAAAATATTCACATAACCCCAATACAAAAATATTAGGACTTTTTTTCAGTGTTCTCTTGATATTAAGCATGCATATGGCTAACAAAAGCTTCCGTAATTCTTTTTAAGTATATACTTTGTCACAGCAAAGAAATGCAAATAAAATGAATTACAATTTGAATTATAATTTCACTTATTGGTCGAAATTGATTTGATCTGTTTTACTCAATCTATATTGCTCAAAAAATATATGCATAAATAATTGGGCAATTCCCAAAATGATTTCCTTCATAAAAGAATTATTTTGAAAAAATACTCTGAAAATAAGTTTTTTAGACAAAAAATGTTTAAAAAGATTGAAATAGTAATGCTTACTCGATCAGGCGGGGATGATGTTTGAGATAAAATGCTTTATTTCTTTTTTGAACATGTGTTAACTTACATAAGAGCCTGATGAGGTTGACGGATTAGTCAACGAAACGTCGCAAAAATAATTTTTTCAAAAAAGAAATAAAGCATTTTATTTCAAACATCATCCCCGCCTGATCGACTAAGCATTACTATTTCAACATAACCATGGAGGATGAGAAAATCTTAACTTTAAATGTTTAAAAAGATGTTGACGATATATATCGATATTTCTTGATTTTAAGAAATTGTTTTTCTTGAGTGTGTGTATATATGTGTATGTATGTTTTATATTGTACATCTATTATTACTATGAAATTTTCTTGAAGTAATGAAATTACCTCTTTTTCCAATATTCAAATTATCTTCACTTTGTCTTTCGTTATTAAAGAAAGTTTTTTTATTTAATTATTTATTTAACCAGACAAATTATATATAGATAATCCTAGAAGGTATAGATACAAATACCTGTACAAAGGCTGGCACAGTATTAAAAATCAAGGAAGGCGGGAGTGCTCCGAAGGCAAGTGTGTGTCAAAGGCCTGAGGGACGCGTCTGTGCTATTCATACGTTGAAATAGGTGTGTGAGAATTACATTATTCCTTGCTTCATCCTAGAGGAAGCTTTGCGATAATAAAAAAAGATTTTTGTGATAATGTATTAGGAATGTTATTTATAAAATTTGGAATTCAAATACACTATTTTTAGAAAATGTCCGTACGGATGTATGCGTGTGTGTATGCCGACCCTGATATCTCATGATGTACTCGACCGATTTTAACAATTCAGTAATCATTTTTTTAGATTTCGCTTAATCCCTTGGGGTCAATATTACATTTTTGTAAAATTATTTTTTTTTCCTTTTTATAGTGTCACGTGTGAAGGCGTTTTGTTCCTCGCGGCCAGTCTGGGTGATGAGCCCAGAAAGGTGCACAATGAAGTATTTTACAGTGAATTAGAAATGCGTATTTTATTATGATGTATACTAGCGAGTGTGAGAGAGAGAGAGAGAGTCGCTTCTAACGCTGCGCGGTAGATTTGTATAGTTGCAGCGGACTTGGTGGCTTGGTTGGTAAGTTGATCATTGTTGTTTCCTCTCGTTTGACGGCAATGTTTTGGCCTCGTTATCTCTTTTTAGATAGTCGTAGTCTCGTCGCGTTCTTCGGCTTTTATAGTAAAAATCACCTTAGTCCCCTCTTCTTTCTTTCACCTATTATTGCAACGTCTTCAAACTTCGCTTAGCTACCAAATCTCTATGTCGGCATTTTCGTGTCCAAACGAGTCGCCACGCGATTTTTCGCATCTCATAAATATTGCTGACTCGCGGCTATCGTCGCGGCGTGCTGCTTCGTTTTCGAGCTTCGACTATGTTTGAAATGCTATCACACGTAATAATAGATTTTTTTAATATTTAGACTAAATATTGTTTATATATTATTAATTCTCTGTATGCAGGATAAAATTTTCTATAATTTAAAAAATAAGTCGATAGGTACATTGTGTCATAAGTTATTGATGAAAATTTTTTGTAAAGAGGATATATTCTGAAATTAAAAAAAGATATTACCATGAATATTTTTTTTGAATTTTTCGATTGTTTTCATTATTTTTGGAGAAAAAAATAATTTATAAAAAAAGTAATTTTGTTCTGATTGCATAATTAAAGTGAAATTGACTTAAGAGGGCAAGCCTTTGTTAAAGTCTGAAAAAAGACACTTTAGTATAATAAATCAGGTAATTTTTTTTTAAAATCTATATAAGAAAATAACTTTATACCGCAAAAGCATACATAAAAAACAACATTTTACCACCTTCAGGGCTCCTATATTTTGATTTATAAGTCTCTAATAACCAGGGCCGTGCTGGTCATACAAGCAATCACCAACGGGCCACCCGTGCCAGGGCCGGTCTTCACGGAAAGAAATTTGGATATATCAAATATAGAATGCGGGCTGACATAGTTAAACTCTATAACCCTAAATAGCCGGGGCAGCCAGAAGAAAAATTTACCACCCCTACACAGTCCTGTTGCCGCTTAATATACCCACATGGGAGGGGTCTCCGCCCTTGCCGTTATATCGTAAGCCTCAAAGACTGTATATCGGAGATCGATTAACCTCGATCGGAGGCCCCTGAACCGGGTACCGAAACTCTTTTAGACCGGGGCCGTATAAGCATCACACTGATTTGAAGTTGTACATGTCGGTAGGATGGCGGCAGTTCTAGTAACCCGCCGTCTTCCGTCCTCATGTGACGGCATCCAGATAATCATGCTACCTGTCAATGCCTGGTATCTACTGCCACATCGAGGCCAACCCTTATTCAGGAAACAGCCGTCGTTCAAAGTGGGCTATCTGGGGCTTGTATCCCAACCCGATGTACCAGTGATAACACGCCGTACTGGTCCTGCGCTTCCGCAGCCCGAGAGTATGTCTCCCCAATTCGGGCTGGTCGCCAGGCGTTCTGTGGGTAGCCTAACGCGTACAAACGTTTTTGGATTCCTAAATTGTCTTTCTTTTGTTGATATTAGCTTGCAATTCCAGAAGTTAAGTAGTAAGCTTAATGTTATTGGTTAGTAGTGTTGTGACAAAGGAAACGTCTGTTTGAATGAAGCAAAGTCTTGACGTCTCAATGAAGATGGGGAGCCCTTTGTAAATCTATCTACCAACAAACTCGGCGGCACTGCTTTGTTTGCTGCATGGTAGTAGAACTCATACATCGAGAAAAGTCACGGCATTTGCACTCATTTGCATGCAAGCGTAAATTCATTCAAGTTTTCGAGCTCCTGAGTCCACCGTACCATGGCCTCATGATTCGACGCGTCAGGGCCTGCATGCTCTACTAGCGTGAGCCATCGGGCTGCCTGCACAGTTGAGGCCTATACACTAGCGCGTAAAGGCTCGCTATTTGATTCTCAAGGACCATCATATAATGACTAATGCTATCTCTTTTCCATCATAGACAAGAGTACGGCCCTCGTTCAGAGTTTCGGCAGTCGTCATAGGATATTATTCTCAGTATATATGACAACATAAAAGTTGTCCCTCACTCCCTCCGGAAGACGGGAGTGGGTATGTGACGCATTATCATTTGGCACCAAGGCCTTTATGACGGTCCAAGGACCAAGATTGACTTACATGGCCTAACGACTCAAGGAACCTACACGCTCTCACAGAGTGAGCCCGGGGGCTCCTTGCACAGTCGCCAGTAGACGTAATTGGTCTGTAATTACCTTCTTTTTCACTGATGAGGGAGACTACTGTGGACACCAAGAGCTGTTATGGAGCTTACATTCGGCACTCATGCAAGACTTTGAGTTAAGAACTAACACACATAAGTTCACCGAAATGAGATTTTCGATTGATGAAGGAGGTTATTTTTCCTCTCCCCCCGATTCGAAGTCCGCTTTTTCGGCCGCAATTTTCTTGGCGTAAACGAGCGACAGTAAGGAAGACGATTGTTTAAATAATTTGAAATCCAATTAACTGGGGGACTCCAGATCGAAGCAAATAAGGGAGTTATGTAGATTACTACTAGATTATAGGATTACTACTGACAATTTTACTTTAATACAATAGGTTAAATAAATGATCTAAATAGCTAAATTATTTTATTAAAATATTACTTAACAATATCTACACTACTATCTTCTTTAACGTAATAAAATTTAATCAATCTAATTCTAAAGCACGCAATAAACTGTTTCGTTCTCCAAATCTGTCGATAATTTTTGTTCGTTAAGCCGTTTGTGGTACGTCTGTTTTTATATTATCAAAATTTCTTGGAAGAAATAAACTTATGTCAGCATAAAATGATGTATCTTGATTGAATCGTTTTTCAATACTTGTGACAATTTGGTCTACAGCCTTGGTATATACTTCAACTCTGAATTTATGTTTTAAGTTTTAAATACCTTCATCAGCACGTGATTCTCCATTTAACCTTTTCTTTTTTCTGATTCGAGTTTTTTTGAAAGCTTGATTTACTGTGATATTACTATCTTGTTTTTGTAATTATGAATTTGCCCATTGAATGAACGCAAATCGATTCTTTTTTTACACTTTCAAAAGCGTGTCGAATCAATTTCAATACATATTCATTCTTTACATATGTTTCTGATAGATAGCAGGCATTATCAGTACCTATTTTGTCAATATGAATTTTTTCTAAAGTTAAAATCAATTCATCAAATAGACTGCAAAGAGTTCCAAAAATGTTACGAAGGGCCATGTCTTTTACCCACCATCTCGTTTCTCGAATTAAATTTAAGCGCTTTTTCTTACCACAGTATGATTTCCATACATCCATTCTCTGATATGATTCTCACAAAAAAGAAGCACATAAATTTAGTAACCCAAACGTTGTGGAAATTTTTATAATAGAGTTAGTAATATCACAAATAACTAAATTTAATCGATGCGAATAACACCAAATAAAAATTTGACATCATGAAATTGAACTCAGCCAGCTGTTTAAACCGTTGTAAGCACCTCCCATATTTGCAACTCCATCAGTAGAATATCCAATGCAGTTTTTCATGTCAATACCGACTTCATTAAATTTAATTTTCAATCGTTCAAAACCTACTTCTCCAGTACCGCTAGAGCTTTTAACAATACCAATCAATCGTTCTCGAACACGTAATTTAGGCGGATTTTGAACATATCTAATTATTATAGAATATTGATCTGTTACTGTGATATCTTGCGTTGAATCGATTTGTATAGAAAATATTTTAGCTTCTTTTATTTCATGGATAATGTTTGTTATAATAAGCTGTTTTATTACACCTATAATATTGTTAAATGTTGTATATGATAGAAATGTTATTAACCCACCTCTTCTTTCAGATTTTTTATCTAATTCATTACAAGCAAGTCGTTTTTGACGGGCTGATTCACTTTTTTCTATAACGTCATTTACGTGAGCTTGTATCAAAGGGTCGAATTTTGTTAGTAATAAAATAATGTCTAAGAAATTACCGTGGTCTATCGAATTGTTATTTAAATAATATCCACTTTCAAACGATGATCCCCTATAACTTAAACCTCTTTTTCCTATAACTTTTATAACTTCCATGATTCTTGATAAAATATCGTTGGCTGAGGGGAAGAAGACATTAACTCGGGCAAGCGCGTAAGACAGGGCTAACTCGGGCGAGCGCGTAAATCAGTACTAACTCGCACGAGCGCGTAAGACAGTACTAATTCGGGCGAGAACGTAAGAAAGTCCTAACTCGGGCGCTCGCTTTCAGATTTTTGCGGTTCACTGTACTTTCACTGACAAATTTCGTACAAATCGAATTTTTTGATCCGTTGAACTTGCTGTTGTACAGAAAAGCTCATGAACTTATTGTTGTACAGAAAAGTAGACTCCAAAATCAAGTTCACCGGATCAAAAAATCCGATTTGTACGAAATTTATCTGCGAAAGTACAGTCAACCGGAAAAATGTAAAAGCGTGCGCCCGATTTAGGACTTTCTTACGTTCTCACCCGAGCTAGTACTGTGTTACGCGCTCGCCCGAGTTAGCCCTGTCTTACGTGCTCGTCCGAATTAGTACTGTTTTAGGCGCTCGCTAGCGTTAGTGTCTTCTTCCCCTCAGCCAACGATATGTCTTCTTTTCTGAACTTGAATTTTGTTTGAGGCTGTATTCTTATCTTGAATCATTTTCACAATATTGCAGTTTCTATTTAAAAAAAAATTATCAACATTTTGTCTATGAATGCCAGAATTTTCATGTTCTTCTATCATCCGTGATACCCTAGACCATAAATTAAATCCTCCTTCGACAAATGAATTACTTTCCTTATCGACATAAGCAAGGCAGATAAAACAGTAAAGAGATCTTTCTCTTTCAGAATATGATACCCATTTTCTTTCTGTTCCAGCTTTTGTATAATAAACCTTTTGAATATTAAAAGGTACATTGGATCTAGATGTTGATGGTTTGCATGGATGAAATTTAAAGTAATATTCCATATCAGAATTTTTTGGTTTTGTAAAATACTCAAAGTTTTCTTCAGAACGAGAATGTGAATCGTTCTTTTCTGTGGTCAATATTGCGTGAGGGCAGTTTTCATTTATTTTATTTACATTTTCATTAAAATTTTTTTGCATTACTAAATCGCAAGATTGATTGGGAATATTCTCTATTTCATTATATCTTTCATACAAATTTTGTTGAATATCCCTATTACGAGAAAAAGGTTCATCGATTTCGCTGTCAATTTCAATTAACATTTTCCCGGAATTTGAACTTGCATCTTCTTGCATTCGTAAATCTATTTTAGTATTGCCTGGGTTTTTCTTAACATTGATTTCGAACATATCTTTCAAGGAGTAATATAATTTGACATACTTTTTCATTAATTTTTGCCTTTTTTCTTGAACTTTTCATTGTCCACCTTCTAACCGTCTTTTATTACTCCCATCCATATTCTAAAAAAATGGATTTAGCCATTAGGCATTTACAAATATATTTCTAGAGTTATATTTTTACTTCAATATTTAATGTTAATATATATACATGGTCACATAAAATCATTGGCTTTACTATACAGTCGGCTCTCTGATTCTCAGAAGCTAGTAAAAACACTAATAATGAAAAATTTCCACGCTTAGTAGTATATATCCCATAGTAGATAGTGCTGAGTTATCTATTCATTGAACATTTAGAAAATAAATTTTTATTCCCCCCAAAAATTATTGTATAACATTTAAAATAGAAAAAGATTCTCTCAATATGTAAATATTTTAACATTTTTGACAAATTAATTGTATATATATACTGTATATTTATAATGATTATTTATTTATAAATATAATTTAAATTCGAATTGAATTTATTCTATTTTATGTTTAAGCACTACGTTCGTGCTAAAAAAGAATTAAAAGTAATATCATATTATATCGAACCACTTTCTTTTAATATCGTAATAATACATGAAAAAAATATGTCAACTGATAAATATAAGAATATTACAATTGTATTTTCATAATTAATAGAAGTTATGTCTATTGGTCAAGACTGTTCAACATTTGCACACTATTTCAAGCGCACCGAGAGGGCGACCGAAGTGTAGTAGCGCCGAGCGCGCGGTCGGCGGGGCGGCGACAGTCGTCAGGAAAGCGCGTGCTGTCCCATGAGTGCAGCGCACGAATGCTATATAAACTCATCTAACCTAGCATACGGGTGTGATTAGCACTTGCGCTTGGCATTCACGAGCAGCACAGCAGTTCCCGTAACGAGAGCGCAGCTAAGTTGAATGCAGAGGTAATCGTGACTGCCGTACTCAGCTCTGCTACACTGCGGTCACCCTCTCAGTGTGAGCTCATTTCGAATGACGATAATTACATATGCATTGATGACGACACTTTCCAAATCCATTAGTGCGTTAAAAACGGCTCAAAATGAAACACTGACAATGCGCACCTACATATAATTTACATAAGTTCCACACTAAATAGTTTAGCAATCAACATTGTACTGTATGCATTTTAAAATAATATTTTTCGTAATGAGTGTAAAACATAACAGTTTCCAAACGCAAACAATATTTGTTGATTTTACTATACATAAAATTGGATTAAAAAAATTCTTACAAGGAAGGTATATGAGGTGTCCCTCGCCGATTTCAATAATTTTTTGATATGTTATAGAACATGAAAAAATAAGAGATACGTATATTTTTTTATCTGCTGAAAAGCACTTTTACGGGATGAAAACTACCCCTAAAGTTCACCCCAGAAAACGTATTTTTTAATATATCTCAGGTTTTAATTGATATTTTGCAATGAAACAAAATACAAATTACTCCTTACTAAAAAACAAAGCTACGTGATATAGTTTCAGTCATAAGGGTTGCAACCCCTATTTTTTATATCGAAAAATCTTTTTGGTTTTGCGGATTGTATCATCAAAAAAATTATAAAATAGACTAAAAAAATTATAAAAGCAGTTTTTTCTTTCATGAGATAGAAAAACAAAGTTCACCGGTTTTTAAATTTTTTTTCCCAACCATCCTCAAATACAAAATTCACCTACAACACAATTTTTGAATAGATACCTAATTGGTATTTTGAGCGAAAAAGATTCTTTTTTCTTATTAATAATAATTGCTAACCACATAATCATATTGCTTTCTCAATAATATAATAAATAATTAATATAATTAATAAAATTAATTATTCGCCTCTGCTATTTGCACGTCAGATTTATGTATACAAAGTATATACATATATAACGGAATCTAATTTCTCTAGTCAGATGTCAAAGCAAAACAAACATCACAGCGACGTGTTTTGAAACTTATTCTCTGAATCAATGTATTTTACATCTGACGTACGTATAACAAGAGCCTAAATTATTATATAATTACAATAATATAATACAAAAAAATTTAATACATCAATTTGAAAGCCAAAACTTTTACTTTCTGATATATGGTGTGACACGGCAAATTGCGTGTCACTGGATGAAAAACGTATATACGCGCGAATGCATGGCGGTGTTGGCGAGCGGAGCTCGAGGTGCGTCGTCGCACGTACACATACGCGCGCCCGTGTCCCTATGTCACGCCGTAGGCAGCGGAATTTCCCCTCATGTCCCTCCCTTCCCCTACAATGCCTTGGCTGTAGCTGAATAAAACGCAATAGCTGGAGCTAGAGCATACATGGATCAGCTGGTGAGGAGAGGCACGACGTCGCCTTCTACCGACGCTGACCGAGAAGCAGCCGAAACCCGAAGAGGCAGAGAGAGAGAGAGAGAGAGAGAGAGAGAGAGAGAGAGAGAAGGAGAGCACTGGCACGGCAGCGCCGTTTCGGGCCA
>JAWWEQ010049457.1:0-13439 GCA_035583055.1 Torymus tubicola
CAATAATGTTTAATCAAAATTAAAGCAGAAAACAAATCTAATGAATAAATTTCAAAATGGATTTATTTCTAGCAGATTTCGATTAAAAAGTGCTTCCTAATTGTTTAAAAATCAATTGTTTATACCATTTTTTTAAATAATAAGTTGTATAATGTTATTTTCTTGTATATTTTGATTTTTATAATCTAGATCTGTAAGTCATTGGTCGACAAAGTGCTCTCCAATTGTTTAAACAATTGTTTAAATAATAATTTATATAAGGTTTTTTTTTATCAGTATAATCTAGATCTAGATTAAATGGATCAAAATGAATCGAAAGTAACATTATATAGTTTATTGTTAGACTTATGGCCTTAGAAATATAATGTTTTCAGTAAAGTTCAAAAATCTAAATTTAGAATTGTCCCTTAAAAATGCGATAAAAAGTAAAAATATTCAAAGCAACAACACGTTTTATTGTTATAATACGTAAAAGTATGGGTACGTGTTGTAAAACTAAGCAATTAAATATTTTCTTAGTTGCCATGAGTTAATAAAGTGAAAAGTTTTCAAAAAAATCATGCCACACCTCACTTAAATTCGAAAATTAAAAAAGTGGGTAATTGATGAGTCAAAAAGCGGTATCTAGAGTTCAAGTTTACCCCGTTGTATAGTACTTTCAAGTGTTGTTTTTGCCATTTGTCTGAATTCCTAGGAGAGACTGATTTTCGTCCAATTTTCATAGGTTTTTGCCCACTATGCAACGTACGCTCTACCGCCAGATTCTGGGTGTCAGTATCGTGAAAGCAGTCGCTTCAAAAAGACCGATTAAACAGCTGGCAATCGTAGTCCCAGCCACCCAGATTTTGTTGCGGCAGGAAATACATGACCCGCTCAAAAACCCTCTGAATAATGCAGAATGGTCGCAACTCCAGCAGTACCTCAGAATCATGACGGCAGATAAACCTCAGCGACCACGTCCAAGGACAATCATACAGACTCAGAAAAGAACACGAGCCACCAGTACGACACGCGCATTAGAGGCCATCAGGAGATATCAAGAATGGAATAATCTCATAGGCTAAGCGAACATCCAATTAGTTATTAGACAATAAATGTACTTGTTGGGAGACGTTACTTGCACCAACTACTGCATCTAAGCGAATACTGTAATCGCATCTGTCGGAAACGTATGTAAGTACCCACGAATGCAACATTCAGAAATATTAATAAACAGGCCTACAAAAAGGGATCATCACCTCGACTTTAATAGGTTGAGAAGCTCCTTCTCGCCGACTGCTATATCTCCTGGATGGTGGCACGGATAGTGATGATACGGCGACTCAGGTCATGCAAAAAAAGAAGAAAAAAATGTAGAAAAACCACCCAACATCTTTCTTTAATGACACAAGGGTTAGTTGCCTATCGAGCTACTGGAAGCCGGCCTAAGGCATCTACCGTTACCTCATGGAAACCTCAAAGTTCCGAGGTATAACGGCCTAAGCCGTTTTCTTTTTTCTCTCCTTCTTTTCTCTTCTCGCCTTTGCATTATTTTGTAATAAGAGCAAAAGATGATTAAGACACTAAGTGAGATTGCTGAATTATTTTGAGGTGACGAGTGCGGACATTAACGAAAACAAGACCATAAACCAGTCGCCTAGCAATCACTATCATGCGTCGACATCAAAGGTGAGACGCACTAGCGGACAATACCCTTGCCAACCGTGCATGAGAGCGATGCCGATCACGCTCAGGATTTATGGCCCTACACTCGCACCCTCAGGCCGTTTGGGGTTTCGGAATTATTAACGAGCGGCTTGCTCCTTGTATCTCGTCAGCGTGACCCACACCCTTTACGTGAAACTCGCAGCGCCAGGCTTTTTGCGGTATAATAATTTCCAATTTGCAACTTAGTTCCTTTGCCCAATATCTGTGCCCCAAACCTTCTACGTGGAACTCGCATGTCCAGAGTATTTGGGGTTCAATAATTTGTCATTTGCAACTAAGTTCCTTTGGCCCGTCTGCGTGCCCTGCATCTTCTACGGTGAACTCACATCTCCAGGCTACTTGAGAGTTTAGATTTTTTCAATAGCTGTTATCCATCCTCAAATCATTGACTGGCCTCACACTTCTACGCTGAACTCGATCCGCTGGACTATTGGTGGTTTAATATTTTGGATTTTTCAACCTAGTTCGATTGGCCCGTCTGTGGGCCCCACAGTTCCTGCGTGGAACTCGCACGGCCAGGCCATATCTGGTTTAAAAAATTGTAATTTGCAAGTTTGTTCTTTTAACGGTTAGCATACCCTACACCTTCTACTTGGAAATTACATATTCCGTATATTTGGGGTTTAATAATTTGTAATTTCCAACTAAGTTCCTTTGGGCCGTCTGCGTGCCCTGAACCTTCTACGTGGTGCTCGCACCTTCAGGCCATTTGATAGTTCAGGTTTTTCAAATAGCAGTTTTCTGTCATCAAACCCTCACCGGCCCCAGACCTTCCACGCTGAACTTGATTAGCCAGTCTATTTGTGGTTTAATAATTTGCAGTTTGCAACTAAGTTCCTTTGGCCCAACTGCGTTCCCCACACCTTCTACGTGAAACTCGCATGTCCAGGTTATTTGGAGTTCAATAATTTGTCATTTGCAACTTGGTTCGGTTTCTCGTTTGCATACCTCACACCTTCTACGTGGAACTCGCACCTACAGGCTATTTGAGAGTTCAGATTTCTCAAATAGTAGTTTTCTATCTTCAGACTGTCTACGTGCTTCACGCGTTCTACGTGGAATTCGCATGTCGAGGCTATTTGGGGTGAAATAATTTGTAATTTGCAATTTAGTTCGGTTTCCATTTTGCATATCTGACACCTTCTATGCGAAACTTACTTTTCCAGGCTATTTGGAGTTTAAAAATTTATTAGCGATGCGCCTGCTGTCTTTATACCGCTTGCGTTTCCTCCGCCTTTTATGTGGAATTCGAATGGCTGGGCTATCTGAGAGTAATAATTTGTAATTCGTAACTTAGTTCGTTCGACCAGCTGCGGTTCTAACACATTGTACGGGAATGTAGCATCCCCAGGCTTTATATATAAAATAATTTTCAATTCGCAACTTACAAGGAGAGGGTCAGACCTCCGGATCACGAATTTTTTCCAAACTTTGAGATATGTTTTTGGTTACAAAAATCTGATGAATGATGTAATATTAGGCCCTAAAGATTTCATATGCTCTAGTTATCGACATTTTTAGTTGCATTTTAAGGTAATATTGCAAAAATTGCTCGTTTTTATTTGTTTATTATTCAGTTTATATATAGCATACATACAATTATAAATAATGAAATTAAAACTATAGAGTGCCAACTTGTTGCATTGTCCAGAATTAAAAAATATTGAACCTATCCAAAGCTGTGATAGTTTTAAAGATAATCGTCAAAAAGTCGCATATAAATCGATGGAAACTATAACATGCCTATTTCATTGGTTAAATTTTAACTATCATAACTTTGGATAGATTATTATTTTTCAATTTTGAAAAATGCAACAAAAAGTTGTCATTCTCTAGTTTTAATTTAGTTGTTTACAATTGTATGTATGCTTTATCTAATCTTAATAATAAACATATAAAAACGAGCAATTTTCGTTAGGGTCTAATATTCCATCTTTCATCATATTTTGGTATACAAATACAAATCTCAAAGTTTGAGCAAAATCCGTGATCCGGCGGTCTGACCCTCTCCTAGTTAGTTCCCCTGGCCTGCTGCGTGTCCCGCACATTGAACGGTAAACTAGCATCCCTAGGCTATTATGTATTATTATTATCCCTGGCACAAAAAAAGTATGGTGCGCCGGAGACCAGACCACTTTTACTATATGTATTTTGAGCCGCTGAATCCGAATCTGAGGTCTGTTTAACCCAACCCGGTCAAGTCAGGGTCAAGGTGAGGCCAAGGTCGAATTCAGAAAATCCATTGCAAACAAAGTAAATCAGCATATTTACATATTTTTAGGCCCGCTGAATCCGAATCTGAGGTCGTTGAACCCAACCCAACCCAGGCAGGTCGGGGTCAAAATCAGGCCAAGGTCGATTCTAGAAAATCCATTGGAAACAAAATAACCATCATATTTACATGTTTTTGGGCCCGTCGAATCCGCATCTCGCGTCGGAGTCATCAGATTGACTAAATTGTTTTCAGAATTGTGCAGAAATGCTGAAATATTCAGGTATTTAGTATAATAAACTATATGATTTTCTTAAAACAATCCTATGTTCACAACCCCTCACTCTCGAATCCCAATTTCACACCGTTTTTATATGACCTAGGTTTTAGACAGCATGCATTTTTATATTTACAAGTTCCTTCGTTTTCGCGTCTTTTTGATTTCTAAGGATCGTTTTAGCGGATTTCTTTTACGTTTCTTTCCTTTTTAAACAATCTCTCTTTTCAGATACTAGCAAAAATTGGCCATCATGTTTACGTCCCATCTCCCTTCGTATCGTCTTTCCATTTCTTTTACATCTTGGTGAAATCGTTCATCTTGTTCTTCACTAAAATCGCCTCGATTACTTGGAAAGTAATCTAAATATGAATGAAGAAAATGCAACTTAAGGTTCATTAAACAGCCTAATTTTTCGTCGCTTTTAACTAGTTTCCCTACTAAAGAGGTTGTTCAAAAAGGAAGAAACGTAAAAGAAATCCGCTAAGGCGATCCTTTGAATTGAAAAAGACACAAAAACGAAGGAAGTTGTAAGTATATAAATGCATTCCGAAGTCTAAAACCTAAATCATACAAAAACGGCGTGAACCTGGGATTCGCGAGTTTGAGGTTGTGAACTTAAGATTGTTTTGAGAAAATCATATAAATTTAGTACACAAAATACCTGAATTTTTCAGCATTGTTTACTGATTTCCAAAAAAAGTTGAGCCAACCTGATGACTCCGACGCGAGATGCATAGTCGACGGGCCCAAAAACATGTAAATATGCTGGTTTACTTTGTTTGCAATGGATTTTCTCGATTCTACCTTGGCCTCACCTTGGGCCTGACCTGACTGGGTTAAACGGACCTGAGATTTGGATTCAGTGGGCCTAAAAACACGTAAATATTCTGGTTAACTTTATTTGTTATGGATTTTCTCGATTCGACCTTGGCCTGACCTTGAGCAAGACCTGCCCGGGTCAAACGGACCTTACATTCAGATTCAGCGGCCCAAAATACATATGGTAAAGGTGGTCTGGTCTCCGGCGCACCATACTTTTTTTTGTGGGCCTGTGTAATTTTTAATTCGTAGCTTAGTTTCTTTAGATTGTCTGCGTGCTCCACATCTTCAACGCAGAAGTCACTTCCAGAGTCTATTTGGGAGTTCATATTTTGTAAATAGCAGTTTATTGTCTTCAGACTGTCTACGTGCCCCTCACTTTCTGTTGAGCTTGCATTGCCAGACTATTTGGGCTTTGATAATGTGTAATTTGCAACTTAGTTCGTTTTCTCGTTTGCATACCTCACGAGGTCTTTAGGGCATCTGCGTTCTCCAAACCTTTTACGTGGATGTCGCATGACTAGGCTATATATGGTTGTTTGAGAATATCATAGTTAGTTATGAGTAACATGCTGTGGGCAGGTTTTGAATAACTTGAGTCGAACACAATATGAAATATAAAACTGTAGAATATATTTGATTCATAATATAAACTAAACATCTTAAAATTAGTTAAGGTTACATAAAGTGTTGCATGAAGTGGTTTGAATTTACATGTATATTGTATCGCATAACTTTATATTGACAAAATTGATAAAAAAGGATTAGTTAGATTGTCTATATGAAAACATTATCAATAAAATTTTAAGTAACTCGGTGATACTTATAATAGAATTGAGTAAAACCAGCTCCCTCCTAAAGAGCAACGGACCTGTTATAAGAATAGAGTTGTTCGACTAAATGAGTTTGACCAATAGTTGAAATTTCCACTAAGTTTAATCGATGAGAAGATCTACACCCTGTAGCTGAGTCTGCTTCTGATGGTGATTCACTGTGCTGCTGGCATGAGCAAGTTACAATTAATTATTATTGAATTAATTGTAGGTTAGGTGAGAAGGTATGATTAGATATTACTTATCTAACCATGTATGAGTAGGTCCAGTAGGGACATTTGACGTTTTCGGGTTTTTTGACGCATTAGCAGAATGTTAATAAGAAAAAGAGCTCACGAGCAAGCCTCATTTTTGCTCAATGGGGAGAGCACCGTACTAGTTTTTCGGATTCGTGAGATCGGGCCCGGATTGTACTCCTTTTTACGCGACTTATTCCGCCATGAATGCTCATATTAAAAATGGGTAATCATGGACAACCGCGAATGCAACTAGATTTTATTTAAAACGTTAGTTACAAGCCGCATCATCTTATTTTTTTAGATCTTCGAACAGTAGTGTAAGTGAAACGGGCCCTCAGGTAGTAGGGTAAACTGCGTAGTCTTTACGTTCTCCGTAGTTTCTCATCGTGCCAGCGTAGGTTACTCTAATGCATCATCAGGCGGGCTTAAGATATGCTCTACCGTATCTCAGATGCAGCAAAACGTGTGCTGTGGTTTTACCGTTTATAACTGATACTTTTGAAATGCCCCGTTGTGTTAAGTGTGGCGAACCTTTTGAAAAAGACAACATTATCACCATTTGTACTGTCTGTAATTACTTTTATCATGCGACTACTCAATGTTCCGATGTCTTATATCAGAGCCTGAAGTGAAAGTCTTGGAATTCAAGAGGAAAAAGGAATTATTAGTCTATGGATGTGCTGAGTGTACTGCGAATGCAGGTATAAATATAAGTATCGCTGAATATATAGTTGACTTGAAGGAAGCTATGAATAAAAAGTTAGGTGATATAGATAAAGAAATGATGGAAGTGTCCTCTAATCTTAATTTAATAAAGAACCAAGTTTCTAGTATTCCTAAAATGAAAGATGATATTGCTAATATGCAAAATGAATTTGAAAATTTAAAAGCTCGAATGGACATTGCGAAGTCAAAAAGAAAAAAAATAGTGCAGGGGTTTCTGACAACGTGATTGATGTCGTTTCTGGTAAAGTACATCAAGATAATTTATCAAATATGCAGGAAATGATTGAGGAGGTACAAGAGACAACGACAATCCCAGAATGTTTTGATTTTCAAGTGTCCGGACAATAACAACTCCATTGAACACGATGTTGACAGTGTAAAGAATTTCTTGAAGAAAATTAATATATCTACAGTACTATCACTATCTAATGTTAAACGTCTTGGTAAATTTAAAGATAGAGTTATTAGACAATTGGGCATTTCTATGGATGGTAGAGCTGATGCTGTTACTGTGCTGGCAAATTTGAAATTATTACCCAATACTTTTACTGTTTCTGCCGATTACACTAAAATTCAAATGGATCGCTATAAAGCACTCAAAAAGGAAACTGAAGAATATAATGCACAAGGTCCTATGGTAAAGAAATACGTGTAATATGTTAAGGGCCTTCCGGAAATATTTTTTCAAAAGAGTTCATCAATAAATGGTATTGATGGTGTAGAAAAAGACTCTAGTGTGAGAAAGTAAAAAAATTAGTTAATGGATCAACTGGCTAATTTTCTATTACCAGAATATTCGTGGGTTAAGAACAAAATTAAAAACCTTTCATAAAAATATTGATTTGCTTTGGCCAAAACCCTTGATTATTGGATTGACTGAAACGTTTCTACATACAGGAATTGAAAATGGTGTGACGGGATTGAAAAATTACGTGATTTAACGGAGAGAAAGATATGATTTCCCAAACTCTCCTTATGCCGTAACATGCCCACCTTAGGTGGGGTTCTAATTGCCGTCCATAAGACCTTCAGTCGTCATTAATTTATTCGGATCGTATCAGCGATATTGAGCAAATTTTTGTTGAGGTTGTTATATCTAACTCTAAATTAATTATCTAGTTCAATATGCTGTGCTGGACATGTTGAGCGCATTCAGCTCTTAAGCAATGAATACTTGAAGCATGACTTTGTGTTATTGGGTGATTATAACCTCGCAAATGTTCTGTGGACTAATAAATCTAGAGATCAAGTAGTTGTGGAGAACTCGGAAATATTCACTAATGGTTTCTCATTTCATGATTTTAATCAAGTTTTTCCAGTACATCCTGGCAAGGGATACACCTTGGACTTGTGCTTCTCATTAAAAAAGGAACCTAATATTTTACCGGTCTCCTCACTTGACTCGTTGATACCAGAAGAAGACCGTCATGTTTCACAGTTCTTCGAAGTAAAAAATCTCGAAAAATTATACGATGAAGGATAATACCAAGTATTATAATTTTGATAAGGCTGATTATGTGATAATAGATAATAAGTTAAATGATATTGTATGGGAGGAATTTTTTTATTCTCCCTCTGTTACTAATAATGTTCCAAAATTTTATAATCTGTTATACAGCATTGTTAATCGGTATATACCTCATCAAAAGATTTGTACTAGCACGTATCCTGTTTCGTATTCTAAGGAATTGATTAGTTGTATTATTTATAAAAAGAAAATTCATAAAATGTGGCTGCAATAAAATTCCTTGGAAGACTTTATTGAGTTTAAAAAAACAGAGCAAAGTGTATTAGACTCTCTACAACTTGTTATCAGGAATACATGGCGAATATTGAAAATCGTACTTGTAGAAAAATCAAATATTTCTGGAATTATGTCAATAGTTTAAAGAAAAATAATGGTATTCCGGAAAACATGTTTCTACGAGATGTCAAAGCCAAAACTGCGCAGGAAGTATGTGGCCTCTTTTCTTGTCATTTTAGGTCGGTATATTGAAAGCCGTGTAACAATTGTACTGCTAGTGTTTTTAATTCTGACCGTACTGTCACCCCCTTTAATTTGGAAGACATTACTATTTCTGATGTTAGTTCAGCACTGCGTAAGATGGTCATTAAACCGTATGTAGGGCCCGACCAACTTCCGTCCATATTTTTAAAAAATGGTTCTAGGTCATTACTAAGTCCTTTGCGTACGTTATTTTGTCAATCGCTAAATCAGGGCTGCATGCCTGAGGTTTGGAAGAGATCTTTTATAACACCGGTTTTTAAAAGTGATAATATCCAAAATATTTAAAACTATAGACCTATTTGTATTATGAGTTGCATACCAAAATTGTTCGAGTCTATTATCACCGATAAGCTTACTAATCATTTTGTACATGTGATTGGTTCCGCTCAGCATGGCTTTGTGAAATCTAGATCTGAGACTACTAATTTAGTCTTTTACAGTGACTACATATCATCAGCTATAGCAAAATCATTTCAGGTGGCTTCTATTTACCTTGATTTTGCCAAAGCTTTTGACATTGTGGATCATGGTCTACTTATGTACAAATTTAGTCAGATGGGGGTTCAGGGTAAATTGTTGCGTTAGATTACGTCATATCTAAGTCACAGAACGGAAATAGTGAGAATAAAAGGAAACGAATCTGAACCTACTTTAGTTACCTCTGGTGTTCCTCAGGAATCGCATCTTGGACCATTGCTTTTCATATTGTTCATTAATGATATAGCTGGAACATAAAATTTGCTAATATTCTTATTTATGCGGACGATGTAAAACTCTTTTATGTAATAAACTCTCTTTTAGAGGCTTCGAAATTACAAAGAGACTTGGACAGTATTGTGGCTTGGTCTAAGACAAACTATTTAAATTTGAACGTAACTAATTGTAAAGTTATAAGTTTTGGTAGGGCGAAGGATATCATTGTTTTCGATTATATTGTACTTGATAGGGTGAAGTCTATTAGTGATCTTGGGGACATTTTTGAGAATTCTTTCGAGTTCAAGGAGCACCTTGATCAAACTGTCTGTAAAGCATTTAATTCTCTTGGTTTTGTAATTAGGTCCACTCGTGAATTCTCAACGATCGAATCATTTATTTATATAAAACTCTAGTATTATCTAAATTGAATTATTGTTCACTAATATGGTCTCCATTTTAGCAAAATGACATAAACAAACTACAAGCAGTTCAACGTAAATTCCTTAGATTTATATCATACAAAATTGGTAGGCCGATGCAATATTTTGATCAAAACTATTCTGACATTTCCCTCTCTCTCAAATTACAAACTGTTAAGTCCTTTCATAATTATAATGACCCACTTTTAACAGCCAGGACATTGTAAATCTGTTTCCGCACCGTTCTTTTTCTTATAATCTCAGACAGCCTAGGGAACTAATCGAGGTCACTTCTACAAATAACTCGATTTTTTATAGTACTGGGAAAAGACTCAGGAGACTCTGGAATGAAACTGAATCAGATCTAAAAAAATTTTACAAATATTACTATTTTTCAACGTTTACTGAAATTAGCGACTTCCACTTATTACAAGCACCAAAGTCAATGCGCTACCTATCGTATAAATGTACATTATTGTATTATATACGTTGTAAAAGAGTATCTGCTCGTTGATCCTTTCTTAAATAAATAAATAAATAAATATTCAAAGGGTGTAAGACTTTGATTTACAAAGTAGCCGATTTTATATAACGACTCTGCGTATGGCGTATTTTCAAAATATTTAATCAAATTCTCAAAGTCGCTGCTTGCTTATAATGTTAATAACAATACACATACTATTACGTTTAGATTTTTACGAAACCATAGCTCAGGATCACATATCTTCCAGGTATTTTAAAGGGACGAAAACTTATTCCTCGATCTCTCTGTGTTCTCTGACATTAAAATCACTGCACAGACTTACAAGCGACTAGATTTTCGCTAAAGGCAAAATCAATATTAAATCTTTTGACGATATTAAAAAGGAAAAATTACTTAATATTCAAGTTTGCCCTGAGCTTGGGCTTAAAACACTATACGACTGCGAATGCGAAAAGATTTTCATCAAAGTCACGCTCGACGTATGGTAATGAATAAAAAATTTATTGAGTTAATTTCAATTGAAAACACTAAGTATGTGCAAGCACGGCCAGATTTATGATAACACAAATCCGGACTTTTGTATTTCAAAAATATTAAAAAACGGCATTGTACGTGAGTTTCAAAATTAATTTCAAATTTGAATTTTAGTTAAAATTCGTGAGATGGTTGTAAGGGTCATTCCTGAAGGGATACAGATAAATTTGAAAATGTTAAAAACCTGAAATTGTCTGAAAAGATAATAATTTTCAAATATCTGTGAGCTCAAGGGCACCCGATTTTTTTTAAAGACTAGCTCAATGTTCCGTATTCTAAGGATAATAAGTTTTGTTTTAGAAATAAGGTAGCGTATTTTCATCAAAGTACGATTGTATTCAAGATATTTTAAAGAAACCTCTACTTAAACCCCATAATCGCCACAGGCACTAACATTAAAAATCTGTAATCGATGGGAGGCGCGTGTGCAACTTGATTTTCGCTAAACGGAAGATCGATATTTGATATTTTAAACAAATTTAAAACGGGCATGTGAGTGAACTTTGAAGTCGCCGCGTGTTCTGACATTAAAAGTCTGACCTGCTGGAAGCACCAAAACTATTTGCCAAATCCAAACTCTATGGTTTGAATTTTAAGGATATTGAAAGGGGATAAATACTTAAGTTTCACATCCGCGCTTTTGTATTCAAAATATTGTACATGTGCATAAAACTTGATTTTCGTTGAAGCAAGCTCAGGATTGAGTATTTTCCAGCTAATTTAAAGTGACAACACTTGTTCCTCATACTCTAAAATTAAAATACTGCGCAGGCTCGAGGGCGATTACATTCTCACAATATTAAGATTAGACAAATTATTTAATTGTTTCTTGCTATTAGATTGATTCATTTTAAAATAAAACCTCCTTATTAAAAGTTAATAATTAATGAAAAGTTTAACTATTGGGAAATACATGTGCTGTGTTATGTAAATTGATCCTTGCAAAAATCATTGTTGTAATTTTTCTAAGCGAGCAGCAGCGCGTGGCATGCGCGAGACTAAAGCGGCCCCTCAATGATGCGACGGCAGGGGAGAGGCAGCGCGGCGGCAGGCAGCAGCGCTACCAGATGGCGATTTTTTGTTTCACTTACTCTTAAAGAACGTGACGTCATTTACATGTGGGTGAGAAGGATAGAAGATCGCCACCTGGTCACTCTGGCAGGCAGCGCGGCAGCTTTCCCCTCTCCGAGCTAACCGCCGTAGCTTGCCGCTTACGCCACGCGCTCAGTGGCCCTATTGAGCAATTTTCCTTAATTAATTGCGGAAAATCTACCGTACTGATCACCTTGATTTTCAGGATTTCATCTTAGAATTTTTCGCTCTATCGCTTCATATATACCCAATGCGATAGTTTTTTAACAACCTGTATATAAAAAAAATCAAATGAACATTTTTAGGCACGATCGCTTTTGACGGATCTTAATGAAATTTTAACCAAATACCTGTCTGATTATAGGGAGGACTCAGTCTTAATTACAGAATGATCCATTAAAAAACATAGAAATGCGAGAAAATTAAGAATTCGGAATAATCTATTTTTCAGCATATTGCATTGAAACAAAATTTTCTATGTAAATCCAATACATAAATTAGCTTTAAAAAATTAAAACAAATCTTTCATAAGTATGTGAATTATTTTTCACTATGATTTGCCGTATAACTTTACAAGATTTAGACCGTAAGATTAAATACAAAAATTATTGACAATAAAAATACGAAACTTTTCTCCATTGAACGCTTTTTTGTACAATCAAGTCATGACGAATTAAGCCTAAAAAATCGATTTCTAATGCCTAAAAACGTTAAAAGTAAGCTATTTTTTGCGATAACATGACACGGTTTGATTTTACACAAAAAGATTATATACAAAAGTTGTAGAGAATAACCCAAAATTTTATACAATCATTTTGTAATGAGCTAAGCCTAAAAAAATCGATGTCATATAGCTAAACGTCAGAAATGACCAATTTCGGTTATAACTCCACAGGATTTTACTTTAGACAAAACCATTTAATCCTAAAAACGTAAAAATGACAGATCTTCGGCTATAACTTAATAAACCTAAACTATAGGCTATACTGAGAGAGAGAGAGAGAGAGAGAGAGAGAGAGAGAAAGAGAAAGAGCTATGACATGTAATCTCTTTGTAGCCCCAACAAGAAGTAGTCCGAAAAATAGCAGGTTAACTTACACTTTAGCTCCTCTTGACGGATCCTCTTGCACTGCTTTGGTACTTTTCTATCTGCATCTGTCTCCTTACAGAATACTATATTCTTTAAATCTACATGTCTCTCTCTCTCTCTCCCTCTCTCTCTCCCTCTCTTGGCAAACAGGTGTGCTGTGTGTGGGGAAGCTTCAACTAGCCAGCTTAAGACCTGCCCCAAATGTCATCGACCTTGCCACGCGAAATGCTCCGGCAAGAGGAAAGATGCCCCGTGTGACCAATGCCGTGAGAAGGAGCAGCCATCAACATCAGCTGATGC
>JAWWEQ010049458.1:0-13438 GCA_035583055.1 Torymus tubicola
TTACGAAGCGATTTAGGTGATTTTAAAGGAAAAAAAAATTTTGACCTCTCGATTCACCTGAGAACTGCCCATATATACATATATATATATATTCAATGAAATAGTACATTTCGAAATGACTGTGGAAAGTGATTATTTACCATGTCAGAAGTTTTTCACACCAACGAAGCAAGTGATAAAAGTCTCATGCGGAAACATAACCATACGCACCAGTTTCGAACCGTATTTTATACCACGAGAGGTGAATGATCATAATTAAAGTTGTGATTTTCAATTAATGTGGTATAAAATGTATGATTATTTTAGATATAAAGAAAAGTTTTTAATCAACATAGAAACAATAATTTATTGAGTGAATACAAAGCTAAAAACAACACAGAACTAAAACAAAGTTGTGACTGTAAACAGATTAACCTCTATCGAGATATTTGTTTAAAAAAATGTAGATTTACTAAATACATTAAAATTAATGGATTATAAATGATTGGCTTACTTGAATAATCAGTACTATACCGTACTATTCGTCCAGTGGGAAGTATTAACTGCCTTACGGTTTCTTTATCTCTTTTAAAAAAAACCTTCACTATACAAGCACCTTTATTGATTTTGCTTTCGTTATAATATATTCTGCACAGTGTAAGAAATCTTTCATATATCAAGGAGCGGGGGAGTGCTCCGAAGGCAATATAGACACTACCTACAAAAATAATTGTTATGTTACACGTCAGCAACGATTCCCGGTCTAGCCGCCTCATCGCCGGGTCGCCCCACCACGTTGACTTCATGTCCGCGCTTTAGAACGTTGTGTCTTAGGCCCCGCTTGGCCCTGTCCCCCCCTTCTCACGGCGGCTATAAAAGGCAGCACGCCGCGAGCATCGCTCTTACTGGTGCTCCATAGCTCGCCCAAGCCACTTCGGGGTCTGTAACGAAGAGGCCAACAGTGACATCCCTTTGGAGACTTCATCCATTGGAACAAACTAATTCATTTGATTCATATTAATAATATATTTGTTCTCATCATTTCTTGTATTTTTCTGTCTCTGTAAGTGCATCGGCTATTTATTAAAGTTCTGGTCTTGATTAGAATTCTCACGCACTGGGGTCAGTGATTCAGGGGCAACCTCATTGGGAGGTTGTACCTTCAGATTCGTAGGAAGTGAGCCTCCGCGTCAGGCAGTCCACTTGTTCTTGGTCAGAGTAGCAAAGTTGGGCCCGACTCCACATTAGCAATCGTAAACTTTGAATCATAATGAATAATTAATTAGTGAATAAGCTATAATATATCCGTCAGTTTTTCATCATTTCTCAGGTAATTGTGATCGTCTATGTCATTGGCGAGTGTTTGAGAATGCCGTAATTTTGTTGAGAAATTACATGCTGTGGGTAGGATTTTAAATAATTTAAACTACAAATACATAAATACTACGGATATTGTAAGTCGCGCAGAATACAATTTATTACATTCATTAATTATATTAATTACATTAACGTCGGTTTGCTTCTTGTTGTGAGTGTTACAATAATCGAATGTTTAAGTTGCGTGTGTGTCTTAACGTAAACCTTCGCTTGTAGTGAGTGTGTAATTGTTATCTTTTTTTATTATATGATGACATTACATTTGGTTTTCATTTTTTTATTATAATTTTCTAGGCTTTTGTACAATGCAAAAATAATATACAGTGGATCACAGTAGATTAAACTATGAATATATATATATACTATAAATATACTTATATTTGATAATAAACAAAATTATATTTAGTAATCTTATACAGTGCGTCCTAAAACTATAGAAACACCTAATTGTTGCACGGTATAAGTAGTGTAAGTCTTGCAAATTAATGTGATAATCAGTCAAAACTTTTTTTACATGTTTTAAACATAAAACCCAAATGAAATCAATCGCTTTAAGGTGTTAAAAGCCATAAAAATATATTTTTTAATCACTTTATTTAAAAAATGAACAAATTATTAACAATTTTACCATCCCATAACTATAGAAACACTTAACAAATTCTCTATTAAACCAAGTAATACTTTTATTTTCATTAATTAATTCCTTATAAAATACTAGTTTGCATTAATTCCTTTCATGAACATTTTAATAATTTAACAATTTAACATTTTAATAACGGCAGCAACATGTTGAATCTAGCTGATTAAATTTATGCGCTGAAATTAAACGGCTGCAGCATTTTTATAAATGCAGCGCTGAATAGTATCCGTATACTAAAAGATCCGTGTCCGTGAATTTGTCACGTCTTAATTTCGTGACGCCTTAAAGTGAGACAGACAGATGCAGATCGCGGTAGTGTGAAAGAGAGAGAGAGCGATAGTTAGTAGCCCGCGCTGCATGCAGAACGCATTTCGTGACGCCTTAAAGTAACACAGATAGATTCAGACCGTGGTAGTGTGTGAGAGAGAGAGACCGATAGTAGCTCGCGCATTATGTACCGCGCATGTGGTGTGGCGCGCATGGGACAGTCATGCTGGTTCTACAACCTACCGCCTTTTTTTCGGCGTGTCCACCAAATCTACTAGAGGGCGTGAGCGTTACCACAAGAACCAACTCTAGAGCAATTGGTTGCAAATTATCAATTATGAGAGAACGCACCTAAACTCAGCGAAAACAAACAAGCTGTTGCTTCCTAACCTAAAAAAATGGTATAGTAAATATAAAGTTTTAATTAAAAGTTTGTTAATTATTAAACATCTGCGCTATTATTTCTTTACCTTCTTACATACCATGTAAGCAAATTTGAACATAAAGGTTGAAAAATAGTTTTTTATTTATTTTTACGTGAAATATTAAATATTTGGAACATGACTCCATTAGAAAAAATAATTGTAAGATTTTATGCTGCAAATACCTTTATGTATACGGGTAACGATGAAAGAAGTGAAAGTGAAAAGGAAAAAATATGTAAGGCCATTTGGAAATTGAAGTTATTAGATTAGCTTCTATTTTTAGTTGTAAAACTACAATTATATATTAAGTATATATTTTTTATTGTATTTCAGTTCAATAGATTCGTGAGAAGTGGCACTATCTTTGTGAAGGTTTTATCAGAGCCACTAATAAAATAGAAAATAAAGGAACCTTAGAACTACTTAGAACTACTTAGAAAATAGCTTATATGAAAGATTATTCTTCCTAAAGTCATTCATCATATCAAATAAGAAAGACGATTCCAAAACAAAGAAGTCCAAGGCAGAGAGCACATTAATGCTGAAATATGATTTGAAAAATACCACTAAAGTAAAAGGAACAGCTTCAAATGAAATTTTAAATCAAGTCAAAGAATTATTAATCAATAAAGAAAATTCAGTATGTTTTGAATCAGCCTCAATGCTTAACGATACCATACTAACTTATAAAGATTGAAAAGTACAAAGACTATGTTTAAATTTTATCTTGAAATCAATTAAAATATTTATAAGTAAGTACTTTATAAGTATAAACGAGAATAATTTTATAAGAATTTTGATTTATATATAAATTAACAAAACAGAATTATGGTTCATGTAATAGTCATTTATTATACAAATAACATTTAAAAAAGTTATATTTTGAGCGAAAGACAGTGTGATTCGGTGTCGACAATGTAAATTATATTAGCTCATAATAAAAATAATAAAATTACACATTGAAACTAAATCTTTTTTTTATTTTTTAATAGTATGTATGATCAACAGATCATGATTATGATTATATATATATATGTATAATGTAAGATTAATTTTTAGATACAAGATGCATGTTATCACATGCTTCCAAATCATTAAGAACGTACATCAAGCAATCATCTTCCAAGCCAACTGGTACTTTCTTTAGTGCTTGTGTAATTATATTGATGTAGCTGAGAGATGTGTCTTCAGAATTAAATTTCTGCTGCGCTGATTTTAAGGTTTTTATCATCTCGTTGGTCACTTCTGAAACCATCATTTTTTTTTTGCAAATGAATCCCATTCAGGACTTCCTGAACTTAAAGCAGCGCTGAATGGTACCTCAGAGTGCCTTTTTTTATTCAACTTATTATCAAGCGATGAATGTGTCCGTAATATATTTGATGTTTCCTTAGAAGTAATGTTTGAAAGAGGGGTTGCATGCTACAACGCTGATTTTAGAAACATCATATTTTCATAATTATGGAACCCATTTTCATTTGCTGCTGAGCCAGTTGTCAAATTATTTTCTGTTGATAAGCATTTTTTATATCGCTCAACCAAATCATTCCAAATTTTAATAATTTGAGGTACTACACAACAAATGAACAATGGTAAAAGGTATCTTTAATTGAGTACTTAAAATGACGTGTATTTACGTTTTAAGAAAAAAAAGTAAAACATACCTGTAACATCCATCTCCATTTCTTGTAAGTACTCAGCAACTTTTTCTAATTTTTCTCGTTTTTCAGCTTTATTGATGTATTTTGGGTTGGATTTGTCGTACAAATCCGGGTTATTCATGAAGGTATTAATTATAATATTTACAACAATAGAATCTACTACTTCAGCCATTTTAATTCGTTGTTCAAACTACCAATTCACGAAAAAAGTTATTCCAATTTATCGTATAAAGATGTAATATAAAGATGATTTTGACTTACCCGATTTTCCTTTTATTCTTAAAATTGAAAAAATGTGATTGTTTTGTTTTTCGTACAGTACGACTCTACTGTAGTCTGAATGTTAGAAGTCACTACAAAGATGTATAACAAAATACAGTAGTAGTATTTTTAATTTGCTATAATATTCACTCAACATCTGCAGGTTACAACACGATAATCGTTGGGCCGTGTGTCTTTGGAAAACTGTCTGTATTTTCATCGTGCAAGCTGTAACAATTGAGCAGTGTGGATAGTTATCAGTACAAACACTCTTCAAAATGAACAATATTGTAATTATTAAGATTTTTTTAAAAACATTGGTTGCTTTTGATGATTTTAAATTTATTTACGACGAGAAAGATGTTGCTCATAGTAATCCAAATAAGTCAAAATACTTTTACAATAATATTAAACGAGAGCTCAGAAATAACAATTTGATTTATGAAGGTAAGTCGAATTTTTATTTTTATTATTTACTCATAAAGTTACATAAATTTCTTATTATTGCAGAGGCTGAATTAAAGAAAATATGGTCAAAGATCAGGGAAAAATTCGTTAAAATAAATTTATTAAAAATACGATCTGCCAAAATTTTTTTAAAAAAAAGGAAAAATTTTACAATGATCCCATATATTTGTCATAAAATAGATGATGTTTACATAACACCTAATAAAAAACAAATCATAGAAAAAGTTTATGATGAGGTAATGGGAGATACGTATGAAAATAATGTAGATGAAAATGATGCTCCTGATAATTGCTTATTGGAAAAAAGGAAGTTTTTAATCTTGATGATTTCCCTGATTTTAACGCTCATCTCAACGATATTGAGACTGAACAATTTGAACCGTAGAAATTTTAGAAGAGTATGAAAGTATTATTCATGACAATCTCATGAAGGAAAAAACGAATTTTGGAATTCAAAATAAAGTGTCTAGATCTCAAGTCAAGAATTCTGATATTCAAAAACCAATAAAAGCTAACGTTTACCCACTTGCATCCATGATATCCTCATTAGAAGACAATAGGAAGACAGAGATGAAAGTTGGTAATTGTCGCACCAAACATGAGCAGCTTATTAACAATAAAAGAGAGGCTCTAGTAAATGAAATAGCTACAATTTTAAATAAGGCTGTTATAGAAAAGAAAACAGTCTTAGCTAGAAGCCAATCTTTACAACTTATTTAAAAATTTATAAAAACTTTTTGTAATAATAGTAAGATTAATTAATAACTTTCGACATTTTCAAACAATGATGTTTAGATTAGCTTAATACTTTAAAAATCTAGTGTAAACTGGCATGTTCGCAATAAACTTTAATAGTTAAATAAAATCTTTATTTAAAACATATATTTTACTTACCTTGATTTATTAAAAAATTATTAAACACAAACAAAGATATTAAATTATTTTTAATTTTTTAAAGTAAAGATATTAAAAATTATAGAGCACGAACAAAGATATTAAATTTTTTAGTTTACTTTTTTTAACCAAACTTATATTTAGATTCTTTCATATTGAAATGGAACAGATCCTATTGGTGACACAAAGTAATCTGTCAAATTTCTTCTTAAGGTTATCGCATCTAATCCATTTACTTCACGCTCATTCATTATATTATTGTTTGGCATCATATGAATATCTTGTATTTCATCTATATCATACGGTCTATTAATAACATTATTCTTGAAGTCGAGTAGAAAATTATGTAGGCATACTGTGCTCATAATTATCTTTTGGCATGAACTTATTTTCCGTCCTAAAGGATGTTGGTTGATTGACCATACTTTTGATAAGAGTCCAAATGCATTTTCAATTACTGATCTTGCATGACTTAATCTGTAATTTTTGTGGTACTACCATATTATTGTTTCTTGGATATGGCTTCATAAGGTACTTTTTTATGGGAAATCCACCGTCGCCTATCAAAAAATGTGGACTTTGAATCTCTGTAGCAAGTAGAAAGCATGGTGGTGGTAAATTTATTGTAGCATTTTGAAGACCTTATCCTAAATCGCTAAAGGCAAAATTTCCTGCATAATTATATGATCCTTAAAAATAATAAATGTTTAGACGCTTTAATTATTATAGTGAAATTTTATAATAAAATGAATTATTAGAATGGATTATTAGAATATTGAATTAAAAGAAACAGATGAGATGTCTTACCGTAATCACCAATCTTCATCTATATAAAGCGCTTATTCGAATCACAGCAAGCCATCAAAACTATACTCAAAAACTTCTTGTAGTTCCTGAAGAGACTGCCACTATTATTTGGTTTTCGTATTGGACAGTACTTCCCATCAAGAGCTCCAATGCAATTCGGAAAAAACAAATCAACTCTAAATTTATTGGATATTACTAAAAATTCTTCAATAGAAGGAAATGCAAGAAATATTGGTGCCATTGTGTCACATAAAACATTGCAAACTTCTGATATAATTTTGTAGACAGTTGAAAGACCAATACTATGAAAATATGCATTTTTTATTACAGAATCTCCATATGCTAAATAGCTGCAAAATAATCATATGTATATATACTGTAACGGGCTTATTCACTCTCGTCGGCTTCTTCCGCCGCGGGGTATCAATGCGGAATTGCCGATGAACGGCGCAGCAAAAATCCCCGTCAACAAGCACTGGAGTGTGCCCACCCACGGCGACACTGCTTGCAATCCGACGGCTGATGCTTATCCGTCGGCCGCCGTGCCGTACACGGCTTCTTCGCCACGTCTCACTCGGGGAGCGTGCTCTCCCGGTGGTACAGGCATATGCGCGACGTCAGTTATACGGCGCGCCCGCGGCGGCGGCGGGGTTCGACTCGCCGACACACTGGGGGAAAAGTCTCGCGCGGAAGGGAGGAGGGATCCGACTTACAGAATACTATAGAAGACAACCACTGACTCGATAGTTAAATAAAACTTTATTAAAGCAGAGTGCCTTTACAGCAAGAAATATTCGCAATCGTCTAAACGTACGAATTGTTAGAAACGGGTGGTGCGCCCGCACCCGCTGGTCTGGACCATCGATCGGACGTCTTCTTATCGCTGCACAAATGAGCTGCAGAAAAGACAAAAGAGTTAGAAAGACAATGAAAATGCCTTTTTATGAATTGACTCGCTCGCTCTGCTTTCGTACCGGCGATCGCCAGTCTCTATCGGGCATCCAAGCTATAAAGACGTTCAAATAAATCAGTATTTTAATCAACACATTTTGTTCGATTATTTACTTGTAAGAGTGATACCTGTGTGCGAGTTACCTTCTTTTGATCATCGACAGGGGCTTGTCACTTAACTGGCGCTGCAAAACAGGATCCGTGAAGCTGTAGAATCAAGATTCTCCCTCAAGACTCTGGCGGAAATCACCAGCGAGGACGCAGTCGGTGTTTCAACCCTCTTTTCACGGAACCTTTAACGTCGAGATTAGAGCCCACCTGTACGCAGAAATTCACCTGGAATGATCAAAGTACGAAAAAGAGTAAGTCTTTGGAATTTCTTATTTCCTACCCGATTTTATTCCTATAAATACGATTGATCTTGCGCGATACTAATAATACAATTGACCTTGCGCGAAAGTCATAAAAATAAATAAATACAAAAATGATAAATGAAAATGAACAATATCAATTAGCTCCAATCCCAATGGAGCAATATAAATTGAGATTATCTATACGGCGCGATGCCATAAAATCGATAATTCATGGTGAAGCATTATATTTAGTAACTACAAATAACCCAGCAACATGGATCGAGTGTAAAGCACTTTTGATAAATCGTTTGAGTGATCCGAGTTCGGAAACATCATTATTTAACAGATTAAGCACGTGCCACCAACAGACGAACGAGTCATACGAAAAATACGCTGATGAAGTTAAGCGTAGGTTAAATAGAATAAAAGAACATATACAATTGCATGTCGTGGATCAAAATTTAATAATTATGAAAAATACATTTTATGAAAATGTAGCAAAAAATACGTTTATAAACGGAATATTTCCGCCTTACGGTTCATATTTAATGCATTTCGAATTAAACGACATAGAAGCGTGTTCAGTAAAGTGCAGGAAATATGATAATCACCAACAACAAGTATATTTTCTCTATTTTGTTAGACAACGCGAGAGTAAACCAAAACTTGGTGTGTCTGAAAATTCGAAAAATTAAATCCTTTTAGTACACCCATTACATCAAGAAATATTAACTCTTTTAATAATACGTTTAATAATTTATTTGGAATTCAAAGAAACAATAATTTTCAACCACGATCCGTTGCCACCCCAATAAACTTTGGAAATAATGCTTTTAAACAAAATAATTCAAATCAAAATAACCGACCTACACCTATGTCTATAAACACTCGAAACACAAATAGACCAAATAATAGCAATTTTAATAGATCAAGTAATCCACAAAATACACAAAATAATAATTCAAGAAGACCGAATAATAATTTTATCCCGTCAAATAACTTGCCGCTAATGCGCAGAGAGGAAACAATTTCTTTCAAAGTACTGGACCAGCAAATTTCCTCGCCGAAGAGCTACATCACCAACAAGAAAAAGGAGAAGAAGAGGAAGCAGTCTACGAAAACGAGATAGTGACAAGCGGCGAAGAAATGTATCACGAAGAGGAGGAAACTACTGATGGCGAAAATATTCGGCCAGACACCGAGACTACGCAACCGACATAGTCAACTTGAATTCTATCAGCAATTCGCCCGGCCTGCCCATATGATAACAACAAATTTACCAATCAAAATTTTAGTCGACTCTGGAGCCTTATCATCAATTATGAATCCAAAAATTGGTTTTGAATTATTTTCCGAATATATCTTTCCCTACGACTTCGAAATAAAATCGGTGCATAAAGTGACAAAAGGCACTCATGCACTTACCTACCCCATTCTGCACGAGTTAGGAGACAACACCCCTATAACTTTTCTAATAGCAGAGTGGCATCAAATCTACGACTGCTTAATTGGACACAAGGGTTTACAAAATTTAGAAGCTAACATAGATTACAAAAATCAAAATTTTACTACAGCTAAATTTGAAATAAATTATTTAAACAATATCCCAGAGGAGTGCAAGATAAGAAATTCGAATCACCATCAAGGAAAGATGGGAACATATATAAGAACTGATCACATGAATGATGAAGAGAGTCAAAAGATTGAATTGCTATGTGAGAAGTACAAAGACTGCTTCTACGACGAAGAGGACAAATTATCAGCAACCAATGCAGTTTCACATGACATTTGCACGAAAGACGATCACCCTATTTATGTCAAAAGCTTTAGATATCCATATCATTTAAAAGAAACGAAACCAGAGCAGGTCAGAAAATTATTAAAAGACGAAATAATTCTGCCAAGTAGTTCGCCATATTCGTCCCCAGTTTGGATAGTTCCAAAAAAAAAACAAGATGTCAGTGGAAAGAAGAAGTGGAGGATGGTCATAGATTATAGAATATTAAATGATAAAACGGTTGAAGACAAATATCCTTTGCCATGAATGGAAGAAATCGTAGAAAATCTAGGTAAATCTTTCTATTTTACAACATTGGATCTAGCACAAGGATTTCACCAGATACCATTGCATAAAAACTCCATAGAAAAAACAGCCTTCACCGTCAAAACCGGAGACTATGAATATGTCCGCATGCCGTTTGGCCTAAAGAATGCACCAGCGACATTCCAACGAATGATGGATACAGTTCTGAAGAAGTACCTGCACAAATTTTTTTTCGTTTACATGGACGGTATTGTAGTTTTTTCAAAATCACTAAAAGATCATTTACAACACTTGAGATACATCTTTGACGAACGTAGAAGCTATAGTCTGAAAATTCAACTGGATAAAAGCGAATTTTTAAGAAAAGAAGTACCATTTTTAGGCCACATTATAACACCAGAAGAAATCAAACCAAACCAAATCAAATCAAACCCCGAAAAAAATGACGCCATATTAAGATATCCTATCCCAAAAACATCAACGGAAGTGAAATCATTCTTATCAATTTCAGGATTTTATCGGAGATTCATAACGGACTACGCGAAAATATCTAAGCCACTTACAAAGGTGCTTAGAGAGGACGCTAAACCAGATTATCAAGACGAAAATTATTTGGAAGCATTTGTTTCATTGTTTGTTTGTTTATTTATTTCACGGGCTATGAGGCCAATTACATATTATAATTATATATATCTTCCTATATTATATAGTTGTAAGCTATTTTTGGTGACTCAGGTCACACCTTTTATGTGATAGAGTGACACATTTGAACTTTATGTCATAGAGACAACTCTTTTCTGTACAAGAGCAACACTATTCGAACTTTGAGGTCATATAGTAACACAGTCCGAACTTTCATTTCATGGAATACCTCTTTTGTGCTAAAGAGTAACACCTTTTGAACTTTTATGTCATAGGGTTAAACCTTTTATATGATCGAGTGACACTGAACTTTCATGTCATAGAGTAACATCTTCCGAGTTCAAGAATGACATCTTTTGAATTTTTAGTCATAGCGTCATACCTTCGGTACTGTAAAGGAACACCCTTTAATTTTTATGTTATAGAGTCACACCTTTCATGTGACAGAGTGACACATTTGAACTTTATGTCATGTAGTCAACTCTTTTCTGTTCAAGAGCAACACCATTCGAACTTTTACATCATAGAGTAACACAGTCCGAACTTTCATTTCATGGAATACCTCCTTTGTGCTAAAGAGTAACAACTTTTGAACTTTTATGTCATAGGGTTAAACTTTTTATATGATCGAGTGACACTGAACTTTCATGTCATAGAGTAACATCTCCCGAGTTAAAGAATGACACCTTTTGAATTTTTAGTTATAGAGTCACACCTTCGGTGCTGTAGAGTAACACCTTTTAATTTTTATGTTATAGAGTCACACCTTTCATGTGATAGAGTGACACACTTGAACTTTATATCATAGAGTCAACTCTTTTCTGTACAAGAGCAACACTATTCGAACTTTCAAGTCATATAGTAACACAGTCCGAACTTTCATTTCATGGAATACCTCCTTTGTGCTAAAGAGTAACACCTTTTGAACTTTTATGTCATAGGCGTAAACCCTTTCATGGCATAGAATAACACAGTCCGAACTGTCATTTCATGGAATACCTCATTTGTGCCAAAGAGTGACACCTCTTGAACGTTTATGTTATAGGGTTAAACCTTTTACTTGTCCGAGTGACACTGAACTTTCTTGTCATAGAGTAATATCCTTCGAGTGAAAGGGTTACATGTTTTGAATTTTTAGTCATAGAGTGACACCTTCGGTGATGTTGAGTAACACCATTTAATTTTTATGTTATAGAGTCACACATTTAATGAGATAGAGTGACACATTGAACTTTATGTCATAGAGTCAACTCTTTTCTGTTCAAGAGCAACGGCATTCGAACTATTATGTCAGGGAGTAATATCTTTCATGTCATAGAGTAACACAGTCCGAACTTTCATTTCATGGAATACCTCCTTTGTGCTAAAGAGTAACACCTTTTGAACTTTCATGTCATAGGGTTAAACCTTTTATGTGACCTAGTGACACTGAACTTTCATGTCATTGAGTAATAACTTTTGAGTTAAAGAATGACATCTTTTGTATTTTTAGCCATAGAGTCATACCTTGGGTGCTGTAGAGTAACACCTTTTAATTTTTAGGTTATAGCGTCACACCTTTCTGTACAGGAGCAACACCATACGAACTTTCATGTCATAGAGTAACACTGTCCGAACTTTCATTTCATGGAAAAGCTCCTTTCTGCTAAAGAGTAACACATTTTCAACTTTTATGTCATAGGGGTAAACCTTCTATGTAACCGAGTGACACTGAACTTTCATTTCATAGAGTAATAACTTTTGAGTTAAAGAATGACATCTTTTGAATTTTTAGTCATAGAGTAACAGCTTCGGTGATGTAGAGTAACACCTTTTAATTTTTATGTGAGAGAGTATTGTCTTTCATGCCATAGAATAACACAGTCCGAACTTTCATTTCATGGAATACCTCCTTTGTGCTAAAGAGTAACACCTTTTGAACTTTTATGTTATAGGGTCTAACATTTTACTTGACCGCGTGACACTGAACTTTCATGTCGTGGAGTAATATCCTTCGAGTTAAATAATGACATCTTTTGAATTTTCAGTCATAGAGTGACACCTACGGTACTGTAGAGTAACACCTTTTAATTTTTATGTTATAGAGTCACACCTTTAATGTGATAGAGTGACACATTTGAACTTTATGCCATAGAGTAACACCATTTGACTTAAAGAGTGACATCTTTTAAACGTTCATGTCATAGAGTGGCACCTTTTAAACTTTTATGTTATAGTTACATCTGTTACATTAAAGAGTAATACCTTTTGAACATTTATGTGTTTGAGTCACACAGTCACACCTTTTGTGTTAAAGAGTGACACATTTTTTGCACTTTATGTCATAGAGTAAGATTTTTTCCGTTGAAGAGTTACACCTTTCGAACTTTTGTATCATACAGTAATATGTTTTGTATCATAGTGTAACCCCTTTTGAACTTTTGTCGTCGTAGGTTGACATTATTTCGCAGACGAAGAAGTAAGTGTTTGTAATAAGTTGTAAGGAGGGGTAGGAGGATGGGTAAGAGGAGGGGTAAAAGGAGGGGCTGAAGAGGGGCTGATTTTAAATAGAATTAAAGGAGCAACTTGTTTCGCAGATTTATGTACTTATATAAATGTTACGTATAGTACATATAAAGAAACTGCTATTGCAATGGGTTTAATAGACGACGATTTACAAATAAATAATA
>JAWWEQ010049459.1:0-13437 GCA_035583055.1 Torymus tubicola
TATATATACATACAACACGGTTAACAATTTTCCACGATTATTTCTCGGCATTGACGTAACAATTCTGTATATGTATGTGTGTGTATGTGTGTATACACATATCTATTCTTAAAGCGCACTTTGTCCATAGGAATGTCAAGCGCGCCTTTGCCGATACATACATCTACATATATGCACAGAGAGCATGGATTGCGTGTAAAAAAGGAATTCCAAATAACATTTGCAAAGCAAAGCCCCTTAGGTAATAAGCTTATCGATGCAGCAGTCCGACAACAATGTGAAAACCTGGAATGTCTCTCTCTCTCTCTCTCTCTCTCCCTTCCTCTCTCTGAAAACACGACGGCAACCTGCCTCGCACGCGGTGGTTAAGCCCGTTAACGAGAGAGACAAGCGTCGAATGTACAAATATACATATATACATTTGCTGTATACTGTGTAGGCAGTATTATACAGAATGTATGTATAAATTATTGTCGAAAGAGGAAGAACGTATGATTTAATTGATTGAAGAAAGCGCGACGCGGTTTAGCATATATGCAAATCTTACGCAATAATAATTTGACTATATTTCCTATAAACAGGGAAAAGCGAAAGTGCACTCGCGCGGGCTTAAAAAGCGTCACGAAGTAAACACTTTTACCTTATTTTAAGTTCTCTTGGAGAGTAGAAACAAAAAACCGAGAGCACGCTGCTAGTCAATTGAAATTCTGTCGATTTTTCGCACTCTAAACGGATAAACATATGAAAGTGTGAAATGTAAAACATACTTTTCCCTCCTTTTTTTCTTTTATTTTTAATTCTTTACAGTACTTGCACGTAATTAAATTAATTTCATCAGCACCTTCGCTCGAAGACTTTCCAGACGGGCTGCGCTCGTTACCTCTCTCTCCCCCTCTTCCCAAATACACTCAAGTTAGCGCTGAATATTAAAATAAAACTCGAGAGATTTCATTAAAAATTTAAATTGACCATTGATTACCTCGGCCGCGCGTCGTAGTGTGCTAAAAATGTATAGGGCTGAATGCGTATGTGAGCGTGTGCGGCAACGTCGCGATCTTCTTTTTCTTGCTTGTTTTCTCTTTTTCAAGTCAATGCTTTAAAAAGCCAACACACGATCTCTCTCGTCAATCCCGTGCGCTTGTCAATTAACTACTTTGCGCCTATATGGAGTTCGAAAGCTAATTTAAATTGAACAAAATCTCATCGTGCATATACTGAAACTAACAAAAAGGAAAGACAAATATTTTAATTAAATGCGCGTGCACGTGGAGGATTCTAACGTCCAATTTTTGCTTTTACTGCTAACGAAATATCCATCTTTATCTCTCTTTTCGTCCTCTCATCGAGACATCAATCCATCCTACTACTATTACTTGTACCCGTTAAATATATATATATACGCATATCGAGGAATCCAAAGTGCGGTCGGCTTGTGCAATTTATCATTTGCAAACGACGTTCTGCATTAAGTAATTACTTCGCATACCAGCTCTTACCAGACGACGACATCAGAGTCGCGAGGCACTGCGACGACTTGACGCCCTAAAGTGTGGTGTCCCCTTAAACCACGTTATACGCGCGCAATGGAAATAGCTCGCATTCAGCGTATATAACACCCTATATGTGAGCACGAAATGAATGAAATGCTGCTCTTCATATAGTGAATGGGATATATATAAACGGACGGAAAACCATTTTGTACCTTGACCGAAGAACTTTTGGGTTCTTACTCGTATATTACACATGATATATATATATGGCAAAAACGAACGTGCAGCTAGTATAATTCTATACGTACGTATATATAGCGATCGCAAAGAGCTATACGTACGCATTATCTGGGGCTTCTTTCCGACACAATTTTTTTCTCTTTTTTTCCGTGCTGCTGGCAAATAGATGCACGCACGCACGGCAGTAAGTCCAATCGCTATTATGTCACTGGGAAATCGGAAACCATTGATCGATTCCCCCCTCCCTTATTCTCTCACGTGTATATATATATATATTGGTGTCGAGTGACATCGACGAAGAGGGGAATCCGTGGCTGAAAGTGTCATACCCCCTCTCTCTCCCCCTTCTATACTCGTGAACACGCGCAGCACGTCGCCGGTATGTTGCAGTGTATGGAAGTGGGATTAACGCGCGGATAGAGTTTGTCATACTAGCCGAAAGCTGGGGTGGTTGGATTATACTGCTGCCAAAGCGAAATTGATGTTTGTCCCATGTAAATTGTACACCCTATAACGCCATGCCGCGTTGCTTTCTTTACGCCAATTACGCAAATGCGCGGGGAGTAAAAGAGAGCATCGTCGTGACACACGTGTGTGACGTGTCGCGTGAAAAATTGCCACTGAAATGTGGTGGCGTGGTAGCAGCATAAATCGCGCGGTGTTCTGCAGTTAAAGGGGGGAACGCATCAGAGATCGATTTTCTCTCTTACATACGCCCCACTTCTCGATACAAATAGAGATGTTCTATAAAGCATATAAAGTGTGTGTGCGTATGTGTGTGTGTGCACGCACATATATATGAACCTAAAAAATTTTTATATATATAGAGCTTGCAATACGCACGCGGGTCTAACTTATATACGAGGTACAGTTCAACTCTGAAACGTCTCTTTATTTCCTTCTTCGGTAGCGTGCACTTCAATCTCCGCTCGTAAAACGAAAAATGCTCTCGCTCTCTTTCGAAACTTCGTCAATGCGCGTGCAGCATCCTACATACCGATCTACCTCCGAAATATTTCTATACGCTTCTCTATCTCTCTACCTTATAACTCGCATAAAGTTTCCGGGTCTATTGCATCTGGTACCACCTTCCTGCACTCCTTCTCGTATATATATACGCTTCTTGAGAAACACCTCCGCTTCAGCTCTATATAAGTGTGCACACATGTATATATATATATATATATATATATATATAGAGAGAGAGAGAGTCGTTTGTCAAGCACGTGGATATTCCAGCCGAGTGTCACGTCGTAAACAGAAAACTTCGCGAGTATCCGCATCACACGCTGTGCTGGCCTCGTTTCTCCCTTATAACTTCGTGTGTAGCTTCGTTCGCTACACACACACACACACACACACACACACACAAACTATGCTCTTAATTTCCTTAACGAGCTGCTGCTTCTCCATCTCCTTCTCGATACACTACACTTCTGAAGAAGTTGGCACACTCGGGGATACAAGGAGACAAAGGCATGGTCCTGCTATTGATTTAATTTGTCAGAAAGAGATACCGCTACTCGAACTAAAGTGGAAATATTTCGAGAGATTCGCTCTGGTTTTGAAACTTTCTGTGGCTATATAACTACATTGTATATACGGCTGAAAGCTTCGCAGTACAAAGATTTTATCGACATCATCGTTGTGAAACATATTTTATCTATTGGGGGAAAAAGATATACAAGTATATAATTAAAATCTACATATCTATATACTTCGATTTTAACTACTATAAGACAAATATCAGCGAAGGGATATAATACCATGCGTAACACTAATGCCACTTTTAGTACTGTACGCATTCCTCGGCTCATCGCCAACATACTCTTGACGTTATTTAACTATATACAGCATATATGACCGTCCGCAGCGCATTATAAGGCAAACACGCGCACACCACGACGTCGCTCTTATATTTCTTTGAAATTCTCATGAACTTGCATGGACGAGTGAAATGGGTGCGGCTCGCCTGACAAGTATAGAGGTAGATATATATATATATATGTAATATCGAGCCGACAGTCCTCTGAGAATGCACCTCTGTCCCTTGCAGTCAGCTTTCACCGTATACGTATATATACACAAGCCGATAATATCATTTTACCCCTTTGCAAAATTCAGTTACACACTCCACGCTACTTGGTTCTTCTATATAAGAGAGAGAGAGAGAGAGAGAGAGAGCGCCGTTCGCGTACGGGGGTGTACAAGGGCGATGAGATCGATAATATACCGCACAGCCCTTTTTTTCCTCTCCCAGCTCACGCGGAGGAGGTTGCTCTCTTCCCCACGCGAAGTAGTAGAGAGGCGACGACCCGGTCCTTCGCCTCGAGAGGAACGGGAGGGTGGAATACACTTAAGGATTGCAAGGCTATCTCGTCGCGTCTCTCACATACACACGCTCACGATAAATCGGGAGGAGGTATATGTGTGTGTGTGTGTACATACGCCACGGTTCAGACTTCGGTTAGTCTGAACGAGCGAACGCGCGCTTTTTTCCTCTCGCTTATAAGAGTTTTTAGCCCCGCCTCCACTGTAGCTGCCTGAACTATAGCTAACCGTTAAATTAGCATAATAACCAACGAGCGAGCGACGCGCGCGTTTTACGATGATAGATGACTGTTGTTGTTGTTGTTGTTGTTGTTGCTCTTGTTCTAGCGAGCAAATTGTACTAGACATTTTCGGGGTGGAGAGGTGGAGAAGGGAGTTATATATAGCGACGCGCTCCTTATCAATTTATCTCTCGAGAAGTCGGTAGTGTGCTGTGTGTGTGTATTATACACAGAGATGTATATATAGGTATATTGGGTAATTTAACAGCGCACGCAGGCGCTCTCTCCAGACGTCGTTACAATACAACGAAAGGTCAACGACGTGTGCGCGTGCTATAGCTAGGATCAATTCTGGAGACGTTGCCACGCCGCGCGAGACGTGGCGCGCGTCACGCATAGGTGTAAAATACCAAAGCCCGTCTGTATACGATGTGCGGAGTATTTCGGGAATCGCAAGCAATGTAATATGTGTGTGCGTCTATATAGGGTGAAGATCTCGCGAGGACGATAAGAAAGGTCGATTCGAATATCTGATTTGCCTCTTTTAATGTAGTTTTTTTTATGTATATATGGATAAAAGGACAATGAACGTATTTATTTTCGTCGCAAAGTAATTTGGACACGTGTAAAGCGAAAATGTCGTCAAAATTCGATTAGAAAAGGCAATTATACTTCGCGACGAGTTACAACTGAAATCGTATATTAATACCCACAAAACGTATAATACTACCTCTCGTCTCGTTCATTTGATGTCTATCGGTGCCTGACATCGCTTCTAGCAATCTAATACATTTCCTTTATCTCGCGCGCATACACACACACACACACACATATATATATACACTAAAACGTCTACACAAAACGCATTACTATATACTCTGCGGTACTCTACACGAAACTATTCCCGCGACGCTCGCTCGCGCGCGCGTATATGTTCACCCACCTTTTTTATTATTTTATTTGCCTGGACAACTCTTGCGCGCACTTGCACATACAACAAGAGCGGACGACGAATCGGTTGGAATAGCAAATGTGTTTACGCGCCAACTGCTGCTGCTGCTGCGTGCATGCGGTACTCGAGAGAAGAGCTAATCTGCCATTCATATTTTTTTTTTTCGCGAGGGTGAATATATTCGCAGCCCGCGCGCGCACGCGCGTGCTTTTGTGCATCATACGAGAGACACTATATACTCCTCCGACAAATAAGACCTCTTTACTCGGAAAGGGAAGAGAGAAAGAGAAGAAGAGAAAGATGGTAAGCTTTGAGCTTTGTGAGCCGTGAGATGAGGCGAATTGTAAGTCACTTTCGACGTCCGCTTTGTTTCCGCAGATCCATTGAAATCGGGCCTTGAGTTGGTATGGTATTATATAGACGCGCACGTTTGTTTGCGCGTTCTATCTCGTTTGTAGTTTAAACGCAGGGGAAGGAGTGAGGCTATTTCTTCTTTTCCAGCATATATATATAGTGTAATTCCTGACGAATTTGGCTCTTGATATACAGGAAAGAGAGAAGCAAGCTCCCTCTTTTTCTTCTACACTTACAAAGAACGTTCGATTGGCTCATAAATAAAATAAAAGAAAAAACGCACGATCGTCGTCCCATCATCAATATATCGTCGCAGCGTCGAAATGATCCACGAACACGGTAGAATTTTTTCCTCTTCTCTTTTATATCCCTCTCTACATCCTGAATGAGAAAGCAAGCTTATATCTCAATGAACCCTTTTTTCTTCTTCCTCGGAATAAATTGCTATTCTCACGATTGAAAGACGAAGAAGAAGCGCCGGAATCGCGCTTACCGCGATCGACCAACTTTTCGACGAGAGCACTACTACGCGGGGCGGCGAGACGAATTTCGTTATGTCGATGTACGGCGCCGACGTCTACGGCGGCAGCCGAAAAGTATCGAGCATGAATAAAAGAACGTAGACTTGCCGAGGTATATGTGGCAAGATAACCCCTCCGGGCTCCCGATGATTCCACACGGGATTTATCCCGCGATTTTTTTTTTTTCGTTTCCCCTCGTGCCTGATGAGATGTGTACTCGACCTTCTTATAGTCCAGCACTTCTATATATATGTACATAGAAATATACTCATCGAATTCGTTTTGAAGCATTAGTGAGCTATCTATATAGCAGCCAAGCGCTTAACCTAAACGCCAGCCCTTTTTTTCTCTCTCTCTTTATTTGCAAACGTACTGCACGTCGTTCATTTCACTTAACGCGCGCATCGCTGTCGTTCGCTACTTTAGTAAATTGAATTTTTTCTTCAACCTTTTTTTTTTTCTTTTTGACGAACGATCCGCGCTCGTATCTCATTTTTACGACGCAAGCGCGCTCTTCCCTCTACTCTTGCATAAAAAAAAGCCGGGCTTGCATGATGTAGATCAAAAAATACAGTGCTACACTCATATACGTGCGATCGTTGATTGCATGAATTCACATTCGCCAAAAAAAAAAAAATGAGAGATATCATTCTCTATCTCGTATCCGTTTATATATGCATATTTCCATTTCCATATCGCGAGTCTTGGAGATTCTCGCTTGCGCACCGCTGTTGTTTTGCCAAGTGACGTGGGCGGGGTTCATATCGATTTTGTGCAGCTCTCCTGTCGCGCGGGGCCAGTTAGTAGTGTACATATATACACACATACAAACGGAGAGAAGAAGAGAAGAAAGATGGTATAACGTACTTTGCTCTGGGGACCCGGGACACGTCTCTGCTCTCGTACGTTGCAGTAGAGAATTGAACCGGGCCATTAAAGAGGTCGATGAGAGATTTGTGACTTTGCCCGCGAAACTTTATTAAGCCGGTCGACGCTCTCTCTCTCTCTTTCTTCCTTCTTTTTCATCTTCTTCTTCTTCTTCCTCTTCGTCAAGAAAGAATGCTATAGATATTTACCGCTTTGTTCGAATCGAGCTGCTCGCTGTCCCAGTTCCACACAGTTCCACGGCGCGCACAGTTAAAGTTGTCGCTGTTCGAAAAATTGCTATTTGATCTGAGGGAGGCGGTTAGCCGGCAGCAAAAGTTTGTCCTGCTGGTCGCCTTTTATTGATAAGAGGGGGAATTTCACGACGAGACCACGGTTGCCGCCACAAGTTTTCGCAGTAGTAGTGGCAATTTGTGCCGTACTGATTTTACAATTGGGGAAAGAAGAAGAAAAGTGAGATCTATACGTACCGCCGTGCTGCTGCTTTTTCAATTCTTCAAAGAAATCACATCTGTAAATATTAGCTGGGTATAACTGAGAAAGTATAGTTTCAAGAAGATATATGTATACACGTTGTGAAAGGAAGACTTTTAATCATCGTTTGATATTTTTCTAATTTTCCCAGCCTTTGTAGCGCCAATATCTTCCAAATCCCCTCTTTGTCGAGAGACTATAAACTTTTCACCGTGTGGACGCTCTTTGTGTAAAAATTTCTCAGGCACATCGTAGTAGTACCCCCTTAATCCATGTATAGAACTTTAGGTTGCGTGAGCGCACGTAGGTCGCCTTCTGGGACTACTCAAACTACAAATGCACCGGTCAAACTAAGTTTTAATGAAATGACGCGCATGTGCGGTGAAACCTCATGTGCGTAGTAGTATGTAACACAACAAAGTTGTGGGCCACAGCAATGTAGTCATATGTTGGATACCTTGGATAATAGAGAAACCGCATAGAGTTGGAGATATTGAAAAGAAAATGTAATCGAAGCTAAATATGTTGATTTTATTATTTTTCATTCTGTATTATACGCATATTCGTATATAAGTAACTTACTGTATAAGTTATATGTTATTAATTAGCTATAATGTCTTGCATATGAATGCAAATAGTTATGCTAATCCAAATACCCACAGTCCTATGAAATTGTCTATCCAACTATTTATTTATTACGAATTTTGTTCTAGTCATTAAAGAAATATGATTCTCTTTACAACAACAATTTTTATTCGCATAAACGATATTCGTAGAAGCTTCATTAAAATTTTTTTATCACAGCTGCACGTAAAATTTCTCTTATCAGTTTTACAGTGAATTTATTTTTTACACTTCTCGTATAATATACAAAAAATACCAGCTTGCGTGCTAACACGATCAACGATATAAAGTTTATGTCGCGTAACTTTACATCCTTCTGCACGATAATAATACCATACAGCAGGTGTGAAAATTGTCCAACGTCGTTCGGGCGCGGCCTGAAAAAAAGGACAAAGTCATATATATTCTAGAAGAAACTTACACAGGCGTGTCACACAGCAGAGTAGCTCATTTCTTAATCTGGCTCGAGAGTCACCAGGGCTCTTTGAAAGTCGAAAAAGAAAGGGCGCCGTGCTAAAAGTAAGAGGGTTACACTATTCTGCTGTGTTCTGTGTTAAAACGAATGAAAATAACGCAAAGCGCGGCGCGACGTTCTTTATATTGCCGTGTGTTCTTCTCACCTCTTCGCGCGAGTCCTATATATATATAACAGTTAGGAGGGCGCGACGACACGACCTCCTTGGGCTACTGCTTACTATGCGATGTCTTACTTCCAAAGGCCGAGAAGTTTTTTCTTCCAAATCAACTTTTGCGTCTTTCCGGCAAGCGACGTGTGACAATGAGAACCTCTGTCAGTTGATTCAATGTTTCTTGTTTTAATTTTTAATAAATATGTAAAAGTGTATACATAAGATTTGCAGCTTGAAACAATAATAACATCTTATTTATCGAACGAGGTATCCGCTTTTATATGAGGGCACAACAACCACGCGCGTTCAGAGAATCTCGACACGTCGCGCAGCGTAAGCTCCTTGCTCAGATTACCCGAGCACGTGCAACATCGTCTCCCACGAAAAAATCGAGCTATGCTATAACGAGCGTCGGGGAGAGAGAGGTAAGGAAGTACACGTAGAAGCTTTTAGCCAAGAGTTACCGTCAAGGTCAATTCGTCGCGGGAAATGCACCACCTTCAAGCGTTATATTTGCGATGATACACGCGTATACACACGTATATTAGGTATATGATATACGACTCCAAACGTAGGGGGAGGAGAGCTTATATATAAATCAATATATGTATATGCCATCTCACCACAAGCACAGATGGTAAAACGATACAACGATGATCGAGCGAATTATATATGAATTGTCCCGCGTTAATTACCCGAAGTGCGACGGTAAACACGCGGGGGCGTTGTATCGTTTTCGTTTATCTTGGACAAATATTTTCCGTTTCCGAGAGCGTTATTTGCATATATATACAAGCAGTAGATTATACACACCGTGTAACAAATTGTACAGCATGACTGTGGAACGTATTTCAAAACGTCGAGAGTGCTATATATATCATTCACATCCCATCATAATCATCTTATTGTTGTCATACTATACGAGATACGCACGATGAGAACTTGCTACACGAACTTGAACTGAGAACCCCTTGACAAGAAGCTTTCCTCTCCCTTTCTCTCTCTCTCTGTCTCTCTCTTTCACATCCCTTGAAAGCTAAGAAGCTCACATTTTCCTAACGAATATTCTCGCATTCAATGTGTAGGCAGTAGGTATAATCAAGTAAAGGTTCATTCAAGCGCTTATACGTCGACGGCAACGCGAGAGAGTCAACACACTTTTCTCTCTCTCTCTCTCTCGCGCGATCCGCTTACGCGATTATATACCCAACCCCCGTTTTTTCCCCCGCCACACTTCGAAATTGATTTCACACGAATATTCTGCCACTCTCGCGCTACTTGATCCGATCTCTCTCACACGCGCGTATGTATATATATATGTATATAAGAGAGAAGAATCGCGTCGTCGACAGCTGTGAATATACGTTTTGGTGCATCTGACACACATGCACGCATACATTCGGATTATGCAATGCTTTGGAGTCAAACTTATCATATAGTATATAGGAAAAGCCTCTGAATATTCATTCAACTGTGGAGTGTGTGCCACCTGCGCACGCTCGGAACGCCAGCTAAAAGTTAAATAACGCGCTGTGTTTGTTCTCCATCTCTTTCTCTTGCTCTCTGCTGGTTGAATATTAATCGAAAAGTATACATAATTACCGGCGTTATTCAAGCGCCTGTAGGTATGTGTGTAATCTTCAGAGAAGACATTTTTCTTCTTCCTCAATTCTTTTTCGACGAAAAAAAACGTATTTTTTCGAGGCGAGCAGAGTAATCTATTTGCAAAAGAGCTGTTTGAACATGGAATCCGCTTTCGCGTCGTATAAGAGAGCGGGCATCAAAATCTTTTCATCGCCCTGAGTTTTCTTACATTTCTCGTCGGTAACATTTATCTAAAATTTTAAAATTCCGAGAATCTTATTATACTGTGGCTACACATTTAATATTCATACGCTAAGATAAAGTGACGGAACTCTCTCACTCGCTCTAAAATCTAGAGAAACACAGTTATTGCTAAGTGTTGGCACTGAATTAGTCCGTAACCGAATGCAATTACAAAGCTCGTGGACGTTTAACAGGCATTCCGCGTGATTTATTTACCTAAAAGGATTAATCTAGAGAGTCTTGAACAGATGAATCGCCAACTGCAGAGAGAAAGGGAGAGAAATCAAAGTCCGTTGAAAATTTCAGTGCAACGAGCACGGTTGAATCTCTCGGGGAACTTTGTAATATTTAACACGTCTGCAACAGCTGTAATGGCTATATATAACACCCAGATGGTGATGATTATACCTTCGATGCTCTTTGCTCTATTGCTGTATATATTAAACTGGCCATAATGACCGTACGTAACGCGAAGTACACACGGTTCAGCGGCAATCGGCGTGTGATTGTATAGATTCTCTCGATGATTAGCGCACTGATTGCGTAATGAATATACGCGTGTGTTTGTGAATATATACATACGAGGTGTCGAGCGATTAGATGTAATGAAGTCTCGCGCTGTCGTCGATCAATTAAACTGAGGAAAGAAAAAAATAGGAGAAAATTAGGAATTACGTGATCAAAACAGTTGCGCTTTTATGCTATAAACTATTACGGGCTAGGCTTTTAACTCTTCGCACTCTTCCGGCGTTCAACAATGCGTATGTATATATATAGTATATTTACATATACGTCATTGGCTCTTCCTCGTCTATTTCCTTGAAACACGCATACATATACCAGTACGTAAATATATATTACTACTTACTGGCTACCACTTTGCATTTAAAGCTGTATTTTCTTTTTTTCCCATTTGCTTCTAGCAAACCATTATTATGGTTTCAAAAGTTTGATTTATTATATATTATATATGCTAGCTAATACTAAATTCTAACACGCTAAAGAAGCGGAGAATACTTGACTGAAATTGGCCCCATTAGCGATTGATCCACTACTGAGCAGAGGTTGTTAATTGCGTCACGTATAATAATTGCGAGACGATACTATATGTACATGTACATATATATACATTTATCTGTGCAGATTTCACACAGAGCGACATTGCTCGCGTAATATTAGTAAGTAGCAAACTAGCATCAGTCGGTATATATATACATATATATACACACAGCGCTTAAATCTTTAATTAAGTTTGAGCGTCGCGAGGCGCGTGAAGCGGCAAAACGCGCAGCAACGAAGCACAGCTTCCGTGCGGCTGCAGCGTGCGAATCGACTTAAAACTTTCCTCTCTGCTCTTACTTGCTTCTCTGCTTTCGACAAATCTGTCGTATACGACGCCTCTACGCGCTTATTTCATTTTGAATCAGTTCTTCTGGTACATTATGTATACACAAAGCGTCTATTCGATAATTTCGTCCTGTCAAATGATAATTTAACGCTTATCTTAGCTACTGCTAGTGCTATTGATTTCGCGATCATGTATCTCGATGAGATCGAAGTTAGATTTTTTCGGAATGACAATATTGTTGTTGCGTATATATACACAAACACACCAGTGCGAAAGTGGAAGAGATGTCGGAAGTAAATATTATTTGTTCCTTTTGCTTACACAGCAGAGCGGGTTAATCTTATTGCAAATAGACTCAAAGTAGCTGTATTTGGCTTCCGTGCAAACGTAAAGATTACCGGGGATAAAGGTTCAGATTATTTGGGGACGCGCGCGCTTGGTTACAAGCTGTATGTCAACAAGAATAAGAAACGAGAATAGCAGCGACTTACCGTGGAAAGCTAAAATCAAAACTGGTTACTGTTGTTAAAGAAGCAGAGAAAAATAAACAATGGAAGATTATATAAAAGACTTTTCTGCCGATTTGAAATATAAAAGAGAGAACAACTCTTTTTCATTTTCAATATTTCACGCTGTTAATAGCTTTTCGACTGGCGCGTGTCCCTCGCTATATATACGCGGCTGTGCGCTCGCGTCAAAGTTGAATAACTAGTCCCTCGAGCGCGACTCTACGAATAATTACTAGCTCTGTTCGGCTTACAATCTGCTAAATCGTTTAGGAATCCGCTTGGTCTCGCTTGCACGCGCGCGCGACAGCAGCCAGCACCGTAAAGTTTGTAGCTGCTCATCCTGTGCACCCGTTAAACCTCCACCAACGTCCGGCGAACTTTTATCTCTTCTCCCTCGACGCGAGCGTTTCAGGTTGAATATTGAAAAAGCGTTGCACGATGTTTTCGACGTATTAATTTTTTCCATTCGCTGTATATCGTCGTTGCTTTATGAAACCGTGCACGGCCAATGTATAGAAGCATCATCCCTATATATAAGGTCTAATTGAAGCGGAGTTAATATATGGCAAAAGTTCATGTATAAAAGTGTATATCTCTCATCGCAGCTTATGTAGTCGTGGGCTGTTAACAATTAACAAATAATCCGTCATGCTTTAAATATTTAAAGCACAGTCGATCCGTTCTCTCAGCCTTCGTTGCATATATAACCAGCGCTAATTATTATTCGCCTGACTATACTCACCTCAAGATTCCGCGAACCCGTCGTGGCCCGACATTCAGAAATTGATTATGCCATTGAGAACCGGTGCTGCACCAGCAGCAGTTCCGTCGTATAGTCGTCTTAGCTCTCATCTCCAGTGTCTAGTATATATATATAGCACCACGTCACCTACAGCATACTACTACTATACAACATATAGTTATGTGATGCTGCTCAGAGGCGCACCACAAGTGCTCACTAACTTTTCGAGAGACTAGATACGATTTGCATCGACGTTTAATCCAACGACCTCTTACCCCGACGATATATAG
>JAWWEQ010049460.1:0-13437 GCA_035583055.1 Torymus tubicola
ACCATTTTTGGTAGTAATAACAGCTATAAAGTCATAGTTATTATTACTATCTGACGTGATAACCTTTAACCTTATGTGTGGAGAATATAACCAATTTCAATAAGTTTGGATAACCACAAACATATTTTGTCAGTTTAATCAAATAAATGGTTAGCTTTACCAATTACCATTTCCAGCCACGTAGCTTGGTAAACTTAACAAAAACATTTAGTAGTTACATATTTAACCAATTATGATTGATTTACACAACCAATTATTTTTTTCCGTGTATAAGATTGTTAAAATCGATTTCCCACGGAAAAACAATCAACTCCATAAATATTTAATATTAATTAAATATAAATTTTGTTTTGCGAGACTCGCAGGTATATATGCCATGAGATTTTCTATAAAACACATACCATAAATTTTACAAAGTCCCTGCATAATATATTTGTTCTTCTCAATTAAATTTCAATTGACGCAAATTGCATGCACTTGGCTCTTCCAATGAAACTTGGATGCGACGATTGTGCTAATTTTTCGTTGCCTTTATTTAGCTCTAGGGTGAATCGCCCAGTAAATGAACAATTAAGCCAAAGTTTGTGTTTGCCGATTTATTAAAAATATTATTTTTTTCTTGTATAAAATAATATAAGATCTTTAATATCGCAAAATTTATGACGTATGTATAAACGTATACTTAAAGTACAAAAGCAAACGCAGTTAATCAAGTATATTAGTAAAATCGACAAATTCTCAAAATTGAAGGTTAAACGATCTTATCTGTAAGTGAAGTTCGACTAAAATTATATGAGTAGCTTGTTCGAAGATATTTCACATGCAGTAACGCAACTTGTTGCCATGTGACGCCACTTTTTAGAGCTCTATAGATAGAAAAAGGCTTTTTTCCTCTTCCCACCTCCGTTCTGTGTTCCCTTGTCTCTCGTGCTTTCACCTGTCTTCATTTAGTTTAGAGAATATTTTATTGAGTGTATGGGATGGGATTAACAAGGTATTTCAAGGGTGGGATTTATGTATATCTTCGAACAAGCTACTCATATAATTTTGGTCGAACTTACAGGTAAGTTCGTTTAACCTTCAATTATATTTTGTAACGCTTGTTCGAAGATATTTCACTTGTAGATGTTTAGAGACCCCAATGATTTTTTTTTTGGTTTATTTTCATTTTTATAAACTTAAAGAACAATATTGTTATACAAGATTTGTACAAACTCTTGTTTTGATTTTTAAATATAACCATAAATAATGTCTATCTATCTATATGTGTTACTTAATCTAACTTAATTTTTTATGGAGAAAACGCTTTCCGCGAAATTATTCACGTGATCTAAAGACCTCTTGTAAAATCGTGAAAAGATTTTGAAGTGTTTTTTACCATCCCGCGGTCGCTTTAATGATGTTGACGTCCAGACCTTGAACCGCAGCTTTGGAGGGTGACGCATGTCTCGTGCTGTGACCAGTGTACTCTTCACCGATACCGGCCATTCGCATTACCGTGCGTAGCCACCTGCTTATCGTTTGCGTGCCCACTGCTTTAAATGGTTTTTTAACAGATATGAAGTGGCCTTCGACCTCGTCCCTGAGTTTCTGTATGACTTCGACATAGCGGGATAAAGTCCTTGCTATGCAGAGTGATGAACGGTAATTGAAATAGGGAAAAAATGCTCCTGGTCTGAATGTCTTTATCAGCTCTGTTACCCTGATTTTCGCGCCATTGGTTGACAGTTTGATGTTGCTTATCTTTATCAATGATAACGTTTGTACGCGAAAAGCCGAGCCTAGGGACAGGAGCATGGCTACTTTCAACAATAGCTTTTGAATGTCTAGTTATTCTAGTTCTTTAAAGACAAGCTCCACGTCCCACGTTGAGTGGTATTTAGGAGTTGTCGGTTTCAGCTTGTAAACACTTTTGAAGAAGTTGATTAACGCGACCGCTGATCTTAGGATGTTTAAGCTGCTGTAGGATGCTCCTTCCATAAACTTCTTTGTCAGACAATCCAGAATGGTTGGTTCTTCAGCAGAGAATGGATCTTGTTGCACTGTCGTGCAGTAGTTCCACCAATATTTCAACGAGGAGTCATACTGCCTCGATCATAGTGCTCTCCGTTATTGATAATACCATTATTTCTACGGTGTCGTGGCTCAGATTTTTCCTTTCGAACGCTCTCCTGACACAACACCTGCCACCAGGGTAAGTTGGATGATAATGGGTGAATCATCTTCCTGCAGGGAGAGAGTAAAATAGGTTAGAAGACGGTGGAAAAATTAACTAACCACGGTTGTCCTTCCCAAAGGGGGACGACTATAATGCCCTTTGATTGTTCATCCCTGATTTTTTTTCAGTATTTTGGGTATCATTGAGAAAGGGGGGAATGCATACCATCACTCGTCCTTCCAACTCCTGGTGACTGCATTAATGCATCATGTGTCCGGATCTATTTCCCAGGAGTAATATCTTGTGCACTTAGGGTTGGGTTTATACGAGTGGCGAACAAATCGATTGTAAGTTCGACAGATTTCCTTAAAAGCGTTATCAGACAATTCCCACTCTATATCCGGGTTATTTAGTCTTGAGCCTTCGTCGGCTAGATTGTCTTCAGACGCAACGTATTCCGCGAAGACCCATATTTTCCTGTCCATGCACCATTTCCATAATTTATTTGTGATGTCGTTCAATTGCGCGAATTTTATTCTTCCCATCTTATTGATGTAAGCTAGCACGGTAATGTTATCTATGCGCAAGAGAATTTGTTTGTCAAATGACTTTTGGGCAAAACATTTCAAAGCGAGAAACGCGGCTTTAATTTCTAGGAAGTTAATGTGTTGAGCGGTTTCTGATTCATTCCATAAACCGTTTGCTTCCTGCCCTGCACACACCGCTCCCCAGCCAGTTTTGGACGCTTCCGAATATATCTCCATTTCATATGACGTTGTTCTGATTTTATTATTTGATTTCAAGATTCGATCTGTCCACCAGTACAAATCTCTTAGAGAACCTATTGATAGGGTCGTGTACGCGTTCATATTTTCCTTATGTAGAGTAAGAGCCCTTCTTTTGTCTTTCTCTAAGTTTTTGTAAAATAGCCAACTGTAGGTGACGGCTGGACATGCTGCTGCGAGTGGCCCTATGCCTTCCGCTAGTGTTTGTACTTTAATTTTTTTTTATTTCAATAATCTCTTATAAAGGATTTAATTCTGCTGTATTTTTTCAGTGGTAGTTTGAGTAGCATCTCACGTGAGTTGATTGTCAGAACTAGGAAGGTGAAAATTCGTTTCGGGGTTAGAACACATTTTTTTCAATTTATTGGGAACCCCAAAGATATTAGTAGGGATGAGACACTCATTGATGGTGCTCCCGAAGATCTAGAAATCGTCTATGTAAACTACTAACTAACTAACTAACTACTACTAATCCCTTTTGTACGTAACCATGTTACCGGCATTATTTATTTCAGCTTCTAAGGCTTAATAGCCTTTCCTCAACTTCTTGTTTGTTCATCCTAGCGATGTGACGGCGCTGGCGCCAAGAAGCATAATGAAGACAGGTGAAAGCACGAGAGACAAGAGAACACAGAACGGAGGTGGGAAGGGGCAAAAAGACTTTTTCTATCTGTAGAGCTCTAAAAAGTGGCGGCACCTGTTAACAAGTTGCAGTACTACATGTGAAATATCTTCGAACAAGCGTTATCAAATATAATGCCAGTAGATGAAAACTACAAGATAAACATAGTAACATAACCTTAAATAGAGGTTGTGCGAATTCTGAAGAAACTGTTTCTTTACGCATAGAAAAACTAATGTATCGATAAAATAATTTAAATATATTTATATATATATATATATATATATATATATATATATATATATATTAATGTAATATAATATTAATACAATATTATATATATAAATATAGTATAACATATATTGTATTTGATGAAATATCAATAATAACTGATATATTTATACAATAAAATAAAGATTAAAAAAGTGTTCATCTACTGGTTGGTGTTCAGTTACTGGACGATTCACCCTATATTCTAGGAATTTCCGTTATATAAAAATCCTATTCGAAATGTATCGTTTACCTAAGTAATCTAATGTCGAATTTCTAATAAAAACACCAACTAAGATAGGTGTGCCAGTTATTGTAACCCGTGAACATGGGTATAGTAACTGACACACTTACCCAAACGCTAGTTTTTCATTGTACTGTAGGTTATCAATATCACAGGGCACGAGATTTAAATTCTTGCCCGTTACAGCAGATAACCGCGCACAAATACTTTGCCAACTTTTTGCAAAACTATAAGTTTTATCGTTTTAGCGGTCGTTAAGACAGAAAGTTATCGAATTTACCGTTATTGAACTGTTAAAACTTTTCTATCTGCAAATCAACGAAAAAGCGAAGCAAACTATTCACCATCAGTTAAATTTAAAACAATAGAAAGGCAATATAAAACGAGAAAGGATACTAATCGATTGGAAAGGTAGCCATACATTTTGAATACCTGTTTGCGGTTCAGCTTTCATATCACGGTTACTAGCAATATCTAGATAGGATTTTCAATTTATTGGTCCGATAGTTGAATTTGAGCTCAGGCGTATGTAATATATATAGTATAAACATCTGAAAATGAAATCGTAAACCAATGAATGTTGGAATTGACTACCGATGCTCAATTCTAAATCCTAATATATGGGAGTTTAGGTTTAAGTGCAATCGTCGAGTCTTTATTAGTGTTGAATTTATATATTGGATTATGTATGTAATTAACTGGTTTAGAATTGTTCTCAGAAATTTGAGTTTTATTTGTTGATTTATTAATTTCAAAGGAGCAATAAAACCCACTTTACATATTTATTACAATACTAAATAAATTTGTTTCAAACAATAAAGTTTTTTGATATTATTTTTTTTAAAATTTGCGACAACTTGTACTTCTATTTTAAATTAGTATGTGCTATAGAATCGCATTTGTTAACTTCCAAGAAACTCTTCTTTGTCTTTTTAGATTTTCTACAAAAATAAAGGCAGTAACGGAGACACTCTGGCTGAAAACTCAAAATGAAATGAAAAGATGTGTTTCTACCATCACAGCTAACTATATAAGTAAGAGTTTCACCTCTTCTCTAACAAACTTCACGTATTATTCTTTTACAAAACTTTTCATTCGCAGAAATAACGATCATCAAATTTTTCCAACACCATTCCGCCAACATTAAATTTACCCTTCACCACCACCGTCGAAACCACTAAAACCTACCACAACCTTTTTTCCAACAGCCAAAAACAACAAACACCAACATCACGCTTAACCGCCAAAAGCGCCGATAACCGCACGTTCATTCTCTTCACAAACCTTCCACGCACACAGAGACGATTCCTGCTGGCCCACTACGCGTCCAAGTTAGCACCGCGCCGTCAAAGTGAAATTGTCGTCTTCCGCAGAATCGTGGTGACACACACGCGCGTGCTCGTACACCCATCAACTCGCCGAAAAATCCAGAGCGAGTGCAGCGCGGCAGTGACGGTGGTGGTGGCAGTAGCCACAGCAATTCGGCTTCTGTACTGTGTGCTTGCTTGCGTCTCTCTCTCTCTCTCGTGAATCTCTGCGGCCGACCGCCGTTCCACAAAGGCTTATAATGTGTAGGCTCGTCGGCTCCCAGAGTAAATATTCCAAGATGTTGGAACGTTGGACCGCAGCCGCGACGTATGTATATATCTGCATATACGTTTGTGTGTGTGTGTGTGTATATATATAGATGAGTCGTCGTGTGCTGCGCGCGAATAGCAACTCGACGAGGAACGAAATTGGAATGGCTGTCGGGCTCTCTCTATATGGTGGCTTGTTTTGTCAGTTATTTGTCTTTGCGTTGTGTGCAAGGAAGAGAGCAAGAGAGAGAGAGAGAGAGAGAGAGAGGGGAGAGAGAAAGAAGCTAGGTGGAAGTAGGTTGAGAGGAAAATTTTTTTTGCGGGTAGACCGTGGCAGAGGTTTGGTATGCGGTTTCAGTCAAGTGGCGCGCGGTGAACGTAATTGGCAATTGGTTTCCATGGTAAGCAGCTTAATGATGCCGAGGACTTGTTGTAGGTCTGGTATACAGAGTATGTGTGTACGCAGGACCGATGTGCGTAGGTGCGCATGTTGGTCGGCGATGATGCATCACTTGCAAGAGAAGACAAATGATGAGTGAAAAAATTTCTCAAAATTGATTTTTTTTCTAATTCTATTTTGTTGGATTTTTTATTAAAGTAAAATAACCAATTAAAGGACAAACTCAAAATCTGACCTTATAATCAGGCAATAAAAATACTAGAATTTTTAACAAGTATGAAAATTATATACATTCCTGAGTATTGTTCATGCTATTAACTATGTATTTCAGTTAATATTTAGTTAATATTGAATTGAATTGCAAATTAGTTTCATTATAATATACAGGGAAAATTTTTGATGTTAGAGTTATATGGACGAATCATGTCCCAACATTACCAACACCATTTATGTTATTGCGTCAACATTCAACGTGTTTTACATTGTCTTATGCTGTCCCGCATAACATCATCTTTCATATAGCTTTAAATTTACGTATGTAAGAAAAAATAGAGTATAAAAATCAGTTGGTTTTTGTATTAAATAGTGAAAAAGTTATAAAATTACTTTATTATATCGAAGATATTTAGAAAATGTCACTTACTGGTTTAAAACAATGTGTCCGAACTTTCTCCTATTCTGTTTTTGTCCTGCCATCGGGTATTTTACCTTAGTTGGTTTGAGCTGTGTATTTACGTTTGAAATGAAAATAGTTGAAAGTAGATGATATGGATGTATTTCAGTTTCTATGTACAATTCACTCTATATGCGCCTGGTATAATATTAATGAATCGCAAGCTAAATCACGGGACGTAGCGACGAACATGAGTAATATCCCGAAACTAATACCATATCTGTTTGCCGCATTAGGCATATATCTGAATATGAATACTGAAGATTATTATGCATCATCTAAATATATCAAATAGTCATTTTGCAAATACTTAATAAAATGACCAGTAAATAAACGTTTACGTTTACATCGTAACTATGACGTTAACGAAGTATTTATACTGATTCGTATTCAATTTGAATTTTTTTTGCATAGTTATGGATAAATAAATTTATGATAGTATTTGCTAAGAATAATGCTACAATGTTTAGAACCAAGTTCGTTGTTAAAATAATCCGTATACTAATAGTACTGTTCAATATTTCAATGACAATGACGTTTTGCAGGAATTTAGAATGATTCAGCGTTTTTTATCCAATTATCTGGACTATGTATTATTAGAAAAAAAAACGAGAGAATGATATTAAAAAACCTTATTCAATATATAGTTGAATATTTATCGACATTCGATAAAGCTGGATCTACCTTTCCTTTTCTTTTTTTTAAGAATCCTTCAATACTGTCAATCATATTAATGATTTGTTGCAATTCTATTTACAGACCAATATTAATAATTAATTTAGCTCAATAAGTACAAGTTAAATTTAAAAGTTTGTGAAATTTGTTATTCATTCCATCAATTCAACTAATTAATTCTTCAGCATTTATAGAAGTTTATAACATAAATACATAAAGATCCTTCGTTTTAGATTTATCTCGTTCGTTTCCTATATTAAAACATCTATAGTATAATAATCTCAATCTATAGCTATGAAATTCTATCAATATATCCACGAATGGAACCTTTCCATTAATCTACAAAAGAAAAAAGGAAATCAAATCACTGTTACAAATTCGACACACAGACCTATAAAATTATCATTTCACGGCAGTTCGATCACCAGCAGCCACGTTTACATCACCCCTTTCCTCGTTGAGCCTCTATACTGATAACCACTCGGCGGAACAACAACACACGTCGCAACAGTTCACGCGTGTGCCATTCGCTCTGGCGTTCTAAAACCCATCAGTCAGTAGGCAATCTCACACGCCGCGTGTGCACTTCCCATCACGCAAAGCAAATGCCTGTGCGCTCATGCTCCGTTGCTATACCTATGTCCACACACACACACACACACATACACACACACACACACACACACATACGATATATATACATATACACAACTACGTCGCGTCATCTTGACACTCGTCGTTAACACGCGCGCGCGTAAAACTGCTGCTCGAGCTCTACACTGCACATGGATTACACAACGGGCGCGCGAGCTTTTCGCCAGCTCGTTTATCACGCCAGATGTGCGTGTGTGCGCCGAGGTGGAATCGAAAATTCGAGAGGAAGAGAGAGAGAGAGAGAGAGAGGAAGGATCGTAAATTCAATTGTAGGCCGTGAGGGGTGGAATGATGATTAGCGACTGTGTGTGTGTGTGTTGCGGGTGTTTGAGTAACGCGTAGTGGATGCTTTTTTTATTGGGGGATGGTTATACGTCTGTGATCACAGCTGATAATTGCGCATCACTCGTAATTTTACAGTCTCAGTGTGAGGGAAACGTCGATGGGAATTGCCGACCGATACGTTTGGAAAATATACAATGAGAAAGAGAATGCGACAGAAATTGATTAACAAGTGGAAAATGTGGCTGGTGTGGAGGGATTATTGCGTTTTTGGATACGTTTGATAGGAAATGATATAGAGAAAGTTCGTTAAAACTGCGTTATTTGGTGAGTGCGAATAAGCCGTTCCAATATTATGCGCTTTTTTTGGCACTGCAACTTTTGGTTATCACTTATCATGCGAGAACACAATGAACACCGTGTATTTGACATAATTAATTAAGCTTCGCGTGTAATAGAATAACATTCCATTGTTGGTGCTCTACTTCCTACGATAGTATCGGATTAGGAAGTTAGTTTGCGAAAAGATAGCGAGTTTGACTTTACATTAATTGAGTTTGGAATTTGTTTAATAAACTCGATAAGTTTATGAATGGGTGTATGATTTGATGTAATATACAACTCTGTTGAATTAGTAGAGAGAGAGAGAGAGAGGGAGAGGAGAGAGAGAGATCTGAACAAAACCTCGTTACACCCGTTCGAGAATTTTCCCGTGTTTTCGTTTGGTTTCGCAAATGAGAGATGGTCATGTCATAAAAATAATGTCGCTTGTCCTTTATGATTTATGTAATTGAATTTAATATTTATTGAAATAATGCATATATAAATATGTGTAAATTTCACGAAAACTGCGAAAAACTCAAAAAATGGATTTAAAAATTTTCTTCAAACACACCTATCAAACTTGGTTTTTCTTGGTGGTTAGAGTATTAAGAGAAATTTTTCTGGGACAGCTAATCGATTTTTTAAAACTGATTAAAAATAGTTCTAGTTTAGTTTTAAATTCTGTTTGAAATTCGTTACACCGAAAAGAACTTAATATGAAACTTGAAAAAATGAAAATAAAACTAAAGAGCTTTCCAAATTTCTTTTTCAGAATTAGAAAATGTTGATTCCTTCAAAAGTTATGTGAGCTCGAAGTTGAGCTTAAAATTCACGAGGTTAATGGTTGGTCCATTGTTTATCCTTTGCTATCGTTTTTGTTTGTTATCTCTGCTAAAATTTTTAAATTCATTTTCCAATTTTTTTCGCATATTTCGTGAAATACAAACGTGTTTCTATATCATGTTTCCACTTTGAGTATTATTTTTGATGCAATATATTTGGTCTAGTAGGTCAGTTTAAATATGTTTCAGTAGGAAGAAGTAAACGATATTTTATTTTAGTACATTTCATTTTATAGACTTCAATCGATTTACTTTTATTTTCTATACTTACCTATACGTGTAAAAAGCTTTATAAAGAACAACACTGAAATCAGCGCATTCAATTATTTATAGTTTCAGATTTTAATTAAATTTCTATTTTATTATAAAACATTACTAAATAGAATTACATTAATTAATCTTTTTTTTTATTTCAGGTGAGTGAATTTTATTGTCTGGCCCATTAAGATCTATTTACAAAAAAAAAAGAAGTGAGTATGAAAAACGAAAATAGTTGATTACAATTTCTCATTTCCATCCAAAACGAATGTTCATTATTAATTTGTTGAAGATGGAAATTATTTCAATTTCAATATTTCATTCAATATGCATTAGTTTACCTAAAATATATCTGGAATAAAACATGTCATTAAAAAGGATTTCGAATTTAACGAAAATTTAACACAACTTTTACGGTCGAATCCTCTTACGTGTGTTTTTCATGTAAAGTCAAATTCGTGTTACTTTTGTATTAAATTGCAGCACGACGAATTTTAAACTTCTCGGACACAGTTGTACTTTGGATTTACTAAAATATTCCTAAAATACTTATTTTTTAAAAATTCTAAATAAAAAAGGCTTTCTTTTATTTTCAACAAATGGTTACATGAATTATACTAAGTGAATTGCGATAAGCATCATATATAATAACCATTTCTTTGGACTTTAACTACCTTAATATATATTACTCAAATTTCACGAACCCGTTATCAATGCAACAAAAACATCCAACAATTGACTATATTACAAAAAATTTCTGCTCTCAACTCGCTCTCTCCACCTTCGTTTCGGAACTTCATCGTTAAAAAAAAAAAAAAAAAAAAAATCCATCGTTCCTACCACTGACCCAATATAACAATACACAACCACTAACTGTAGCAGTATATAGCAAGAGCAGCAGGAGAGCAGCAGTAGACGAAAAAAATCCCAAGTGCAATCCAAAACTCCAGCTATAACCGAGACAAATTGAAATGCCGTGTACGAATCAGCGTAATTGAAAAACCATCGGTCGCCGTCGCCGACTCTGCTGTGCCCCGCACGTGAACGTACACGCGCGTCAACTGTCAAATACCACGCCTGCGCGTGCGAGAACGTTGCAGCACGGAAGGAGCATCGTAGCGTACACTCCATAACTCGAGAGGGTTCGCAGCAGCTCGCGCGCATAGGGACAATATTTACATGGAAAGAGAGTCGAGTACTGGAATTCAATCAAAACTCGGCCGTCAGTTTGGCTTTTTTTTTGCTGCTTCTGTTGCTGCGCATATATATACATATACCATCTGAATGATTGAAGGCCGGGATCGTGTATACTGCGGGCCACTGGGATAAACGAACATTTCATACTGCAGTTGGTTTTGCGGAGCGTATAGGCTGAGAGAGGGAAAGGGGGATAGAAATGCATTTTTTATTTAGGTTGTAGTTATGGCGTAAGGTTTAGTTTCATTATACAGGCGTGTTTAATTATCGGATGTTACCTCTGGTGGACCATTTTATAGCTAATGAATGATTATTTTTATTATAGTAGTTTCTACCATTATTTGGAAATGGGCGAATAATGGGAGAGAAATTGTTTCATTCAAGTGATTAATTAGCCAGTTTTACTAGCCATTTTCTAACTTCTTGTCCACTTCATATCGATAAATTTCTACCAGAAGCGCAGCCGGTTGTTTATGTAATGGTTATGATGGGGATGATGCATAATTTTGTGCATTTTTTTTATCTACGTGTTCTTAACGATATAGTTAGCTTTTACGAAAAGGTATAACTTGAGTGATCTCGATAAACAGGAACTAATTGGCGCGGATGTAGTTAGATGGGGAGGATGGTTTCAACAAACAACGTTCAACTGAAATCAAACTCACGTTACTGACCTGATTAGCAGCCAGTACGCCGCACGAAACTTCTGAAATACCGATATCCCATTACTTGATTATAGCGACATTCTACATATCATGTAATAATAAATCAATCCTTATGCTCGTCTTGATGATTAGCAAAAGTTATTTAAAAATAATTAATAAAAAATCTATTTCTCAAACTATAAGAAAAAAAAAGCTGGAATTCGTTATCGTGAACTAATTAACAAATTATGCGAAACATAATGTATCTCATAAACTTTAACAAAATTAGTAGCTTTCATCATACAATAATAATTTGAATCGTTTATTATGTATAATCTCACTTAACTCTCCATTTCACACGCGAGTATACGAAATACCTTCAACCCTCAACTCGCAACAACGCGCGCTTTTGAAATTTCAACCATTACCATCTATATATTCACCGATCAATACGAAAATCAAAGAACCTCCCACACGTATAATTTGCAAACCACTATACTGCCCTCGCGTTTCGCGCAGTCGAAACCGCCACATGCATTCATCGCTAAAGCAGCAACTCCCACGTCAGAGCACGCGTGCGCGCCACGCGTATACGTACGCACGATTATCGTCCTGCTCGTTACAATACCAGCATTCACACATACACACACACACACATATATAAAATATCCACCAGCGTCGACATCAGTACGATTTAATACGCGAATTATATTTAATATTACAGAGGAATAGGTGGCATTTATGCGACACAGGCAATGAGCAGGACTAATCACTTTACGATTACACGTGGCATTACACACGGGTAAAATTATATGAATGAACGCTTATTAAATTGCAGATGCAATGTGCGCGGAGTGTTGTACGTGCTCGGTCTCGTATTAGAATTGAGAGAGAGATATATATATATGCATATATATCTAATATCCGCGAGTTCGCACGCGTTCGTGCGGTCGAAACTTTCGAATGCGTGTGTGTGTAAGGAAAGGGAGAATTTTGCGCTCGTTGGGTGATTGGGTTATGCGGGAAGCGTTGGGGCGGAGGAATCGTTTGGTCTTCGTGGAATAGACAAAGAGGGATGAAAGTTAGTACACGTGCGCGCGCGCGCGAGAGAGAGTGAGAGAAGGTGCGTTTGGGTGGAATTCCGATGGATATAATAATGAACGCCGAACACGTATTGAGAAGCTTAGTAAATGTTTCGTTTTGCCTTTTGCACGAATGCACATAAAAGTGAAGGCGGAATGTAAGTTTTTAGTCCTTTAAACGTTTAATGTAGAATGCATTCTGAGTATATGTGAAATTCTGATTGGTTTGATGTAATATTCCAAGGGGCACAAGGTAATGTGCATATTAATATTAAAAAGTGTATAGGGGAGATTGGGGCAAAACCGTATACTGGGTAATATTTTTTAACTAGCGAGATTGTGTTTATCGCAACAGTCATTGTGTCTGTAATTTTCCTGAGGGTAACATATCCTTTCGGTAAATACATAGCCTTATAATATTTGTTACAACTAATAGGTACGCATTGTTCAGTCTCTTAATTTTATTTCCAATTGTAAAAAATTAATAATTATTTTTTTGTTAACTTTGGGGTAAAACCGAATACTTTAAGATGGGGTAAAATCGGATAGTTTATTTCCTATTTTTTCAATATAATCATAAAATAAATAATAATATACATAAAATAATACATAATAAATATTTAGCGTGTTGTTCATACAACATATATATGAATTTTGTTGTTTTGTTTTTGGCATAGAAATACGCAAGTATATTAGAAAATCTGCTCGGCAAAGTTGGCCTGAAGGAGTCATGGCTTCGGCTATTGCCGA
>JAWWEQ010049461.1:0-13434 GCA_035583055.1 Torymus tubicola
TTCTGTGAAGAAATTTCTGTATTTTCTATGGCAGTGACCAAGAATAAAGATGCTATTATTATTATTATTATTATTATTATTATTCAAATCCCGTAGTAGCTCGGAGCCAGCTTATACTCGCGCCCGTTACACAATATAAATATATAATAATAAATTTAGAATATTGTAGATAATAATTGCGTATTTTACATAAGAAATGATGTCGACTGGAAAATATTATTATTATAATTATTAGAATATCAAATTTTTTTATAGAGTGCAAATTTAAAATAAAAAAAGCGATAACTATAATAAAAAAAAAGGATTCCAAAGATGTCCAAAAGATTGGGACAAAAGTAACAGTACGCCTTAGCCGCCTGAGCTAGCGTGACTATACCAGCAATGTACCATAAAGTCGTTTATGTTTATCTTTCTCTTATAGTTTGAAAAAAAAGAACGCATGCCGTATATGTCATATTATATATTATTAAAAATCTTTATTATATTCCCGTTAGTATTCTTGACAAAATTATTTAAACATCTTTCGATATAGACTGTTGATGAGAAATATCAAATTCGTTTTTACATAATAAAATAAATAAGTATGTTATTGAAATTCTTGTCTATTTAACTATATCCTTTCTCACCTAGAAATATGAGTACAATTTGCTAAGAAATATTGTATATTTGAAACTTGCGAAATAATTAAAGTACAAAAGCATTTTTGCGCATCGCCGAATTGTATTTTCGTGTTTCAATGCGTGATGCAAAAAATCCCGTTAATTTTGCGTAAACTTAAACGATTCTTGTTAATCATCGATGTTAAAAATGTTTTTGAATTCTTTGATTGCAACATAAGTTGTTTGGGAATTCGGTTCTTACTGAGCAGGATTGTTGAGTACACATCAGCTCACACCTATATGCAAGAGCCGAAGCCTATATAAATGAATAACTATATAATCAATGAGATCATATAATCAATGTAATATAAATATATACGTTATAGCTTTGTACGCTCATCTTAAAATATAACAATCAGTTAGTCTTTGTCGGGAACCCTATCTCTACGGACGTTTGCTAATGAAACCTCACCATTTTATTGTCTAAAATTTATTTAATTATTCTTACGACAATACCTTGTGTGTGTGAGAAGAGTGTATTGTGTCTGAGATCGAGACACACAGTGCACTATAACACTCTAGGCTATGTTCTCTCAATCACATCGTGGATCTCTCCCGCTCTCATCCGTGGTGACGCGCCCCACGTACCGCGATCCCCTCCCCGCGCTCTCTAACCGTGAGTCAGCAACCGCGGCATTATCGGTCGTGGAATGGCCCGATTTCTGGCTATGAATAAGTGCTCGCATGTGTGCCGTCGGCGCGCTGTTTACCGTCAACGGTGTAAGTGTATAATGTGTGTGTGTCTTACGGTGCCGTACTCTGTGACCCTGACACAATACCTCCTCACCAAGACATTAACTACCCGCTAGTCAACGGCTTCACTAGCCTCTCGACCCCTCTCCCTTTCTCGATAATAACGATAGCCACGCGTCCTCGATTCCCCATCACCGTGTTGCCTCGAAGATTGACATGGTAATCCTTATCTTATGGGCCTTGGGCCATAAAGGCCATCAGCAGAACCGCCTGTAAGTCGCCGGGTTGGGTAGGCTCTAGGGTCGTCATATCGCTCGTCCAAGAGCCTTGGATATACAAAACAAAGATTACTGGTCTGAGGGGTTGCGGAAAGCTAATATGCGGGAGGGTGGACAACTTTAGAGCCTGCCTCTTGGTTAAGGGTCTGAGAGTGGAAGCCATACCCCAGTACCGCTTACGTGACCTAGCGACGGCTAAGTTTTGGTACAAAGAAGATAAAGGCAGTATGCGGGAAGTGGTTGTCACTTTAGCCTATTTCCCCTAATTAAATTCTGTGAGGATAAGGGGTGGGATCTGCTGTTGGGGTGCAATGCTAATGCACACCATCTGGCGGGGGGCAGCTCGGACACGAACAGCAGAGGAGAGAAGCTCCTGCAGTTCCTCTCCAACCTTGACTTCCTGAACAGAGGCTCTAAGCCTACTTTCCAAAATAGTAATAGGGAGGAGGTCATTAACATCACCCAGGCTTCGAGGAACATGGGAAACGCGATTACGGGATGGAGGGTCTCGGACGAGATCTCCATATCGGATCACAACCACATAGTTTTCGAAATCAGGGGTCGCAGCACCGAATCTAGACTCTACAGGAATCCGAGGAAGACGGACTTCAACGTAGGTACGTTGAAGAACTGGGGGGAAAGCTCAAGTCGTTTCCGGGTAGATATAGCAATCAGATAGAACTCGACCACTGCGGGGAGGTTCTTAAGAACATCATCGTTAGTGCGTTCGAAAACAACTGGAGATTACGCACGAAGCTAGTGCAAAAGGGAGTCCCTTGGTGGAATCCCACACTGGAGACGTGGAAGAAAAAGACCAGAAGACTTTATAATAGATCTAAGAGAATGAAAAATCCAGCCGAAAGAAAAGCTTTTAGAGACGCTCAAAGAAAGATGCTAGATTTCTCAAACTTCTAGGACAAACAAAAACGCAAGGGCCAAATTTAATAATACTTGGTTCAGGGGAATGGGTGGAAGATGAGAGGTCGGCACTAGACTGCCTCTTGGACACGCACTTTCCCCAGCACGAGATAGTCACGATGGAACAGCATGAATTAAGGGCAGCGGTGCAGATTGGGAGCTTGCGGGACGAATCTACGCCGAGGACCGAGTAAGATGGGCGGTATGTACCTTCGACCCCTTCAAGGCACCAGGAACAAATGGCACCTTACCTGCGCTGTTACAGAAGGGGCTCGACCTACTTGCCCCCATCTTAGTCAAACTCTTTCGAGCTTGTTTAGTGTATGTGTACATACCCAAATGCTGGCAAGTGGCCAAAGTGGTATTCATGCCAAAACCCAGTATTGCACAGCACTCAAAGCCGAAAGACTACAGACCCATCAGTTTAACATCCTTTGTCCTTAAGGCAATGGAGAGACTGGTGGACAGATATATCAGAGAAAAACCATTAGCAGCTCATCCCCTGCACGATAGACAGTACGCCTATCAGACAGACAAATCGGTGGATACCGCTCTGGCTGAGCCGGTCGCATTCGTGGAAAAGGGGATGAAGGACACAGGATTGGTTTTGGCCAGTCTACTTGACGTGGACGGTGCTTTTAACCACATTACGAAAGAAAGCATTGTGAAGGGCGCCGAGGACCATCTCATACCCAACACGGTTAGCAAATGGCTTTGACACATGCTGAGTAGCAGAAGAGTGAAGGCACACTGGGGCTCGCACTCAGAAGTAAGGATAGTAGGAAAGGGCTGTCCGCAAGGAGGACTGCTGTCTCCTACGATATGGTGGTTGGTGATTGATGAACTCATCAGGCTACTGAATGAGGCAGGCCCCTTTGCCCAAGCCTACGCAGACGATGTCCTCATACTAGTGAAAGTCGACGACTAGCACGTACTTGCAGGACTAATGCAACATGCGTTAGGCATAGTGCATGCTTGGTGTGAGTCCGTCAGCCTGTCAGTGAATCCAGATAAAGTTAACATGATATTGTTCACTACCAGATACAAGGTCAAACCTATCGGAGAAGTGCACCTGGGTGGCAAACTCCTGAAACTGGTAAATGAAGCTAAATATCTGGGGGTGACGTTAGATTCCAAACTGAAAGCTATCAATACCTTCTGGGCCTATCTTTATAGGATGGCTTTTGGCAACACCTCGGGTCTGTCACCGGACAACGTAAGGTGGATGTATGAAGCTATCATCAGGCCTAGATTAACGTATGGAGCTCTGGTAAGGTGACAGGAATGCTTACTAAAAACGCACCGGAGCTCCCTAGACAAAGTACAAAGACTGGCGTTAGGAGGCATAACGGGCTCTCCGAGCACTACGCCCCTTGCAGCCCTTGAACTAATACTAAGAATTCCACCACTGCAAGCTTTTACCAAAGGTGAGGCAAGCAAGACATGGTGGCGAATCAGAGATGTCATTGGGACAGGGGGAGGGCTAGACCAAGAACTTGGTCAGGCTCTACCCCCTGATATCGAAGCATCGGGGTGTGACAGAATAGGGCGAAGGATTATATTCCGAAAACCCTACAAAGTCCACATCTCCGACAGAGAAGAGTGGGCCAACGGTACCCATCCCTGCACTCAATCAGGCGTAGTGTGATTCACTGATGGCTCCAAAAATGAAAATGGCGTGGAGGCGGGTGCCTGGGAGCAAGGTACCTCAACGGAGCTGGTGTACACACTTGACTCTCACGCATTGGTGTTCCAAGCGGAAGTAAGAGCAATAGCGGAGTGTGCTGCAGTGCAGCTAACTAGGGGCAACTGGGGGTGCTCCATCACCATCTGCTCTGACAGCAGAGCTGCACTGATGGCCCTCAGCTGCACCAGCATTTATTCCAAAGAAGTATTACATTGCATATAGATCCTCACGGCCCTGGCCCGCAGCAACGCGGTCACCCTCATTTGGGTGCCGGGGCATGTGGGGATCCGGGACAACGAGAAGGCGGATCGTCTAGCGGGAAGAGGCGCGCGCCGGGTCAGACCGACTCAGTGCTCGGTAGGCGTTCTGCCGAGTGAAATTAAGAGAAAAACCGCACACTTAATGAGGGAGGAAATACACAAGAAATGGCGGAAGTCGTCAGGATTAAGGCAAGCCAAAAGAATCTTAAGTGACTCCCCGCCGGAATAATGGCTTCAAGAAATAAGCAAACTGAATAAGCCTAGGCTAGTGGGCTGGCTCACGGGTCACTGGTGGGTAAGATACTACCTCTACAAACGCACGATCTTAAACGAGGGAAACTGCAGATGGTGTGGAGGGCCGGAGGAGTCAACCTTCCACTCCTCTGCCGGTGCCCGGCCTTTGTGGGTACCAGGCGAAGGGTATAGGGGGAATGCTTCCTACAGCCCGATACTCTAAGAGAACAGAGCCTTCAGTCCATCTGCCAAGTTATAGAGCAGATGGATAGAAGGCTTCAGCGCAGCAGAAATTAGATTAAAGACAAAGACAAGAGGTACGAAAGCAGTCGCTCACCTGCCTCAACACACATACTGTGCCGTACTCTGTGACCTTGTCACACACAAAGCCATGTAGGGGCAATGATTCCACCTACAAGCATCAGGGTGGCGATAACAGCGAGATCTCTCCGGTCCGTAGTGCCTAATGATAGGAAATCTGAAGCTCAAGATTTGCACCAGATTTCCTTCCAAGAGTGTATGACTGGCATATGTAGGATAGTGGTGGCACCAGTCTCTCGCTGTATGGTTCGTTCGATGTCAGAATTGTCGGCATACTTCCTTATTTTTGCGGTTCTCGCTCTTTCAAGATCATCACTAGCCCGAGTGTGCCCATCATCGCCACGATGTCTGATTTCCGTAGTCCCTGTTGTGTCCGTTAGTGTGGCTCCTCTTGAACTTGGAATCCCTGACGACTGAGATTACTACTCAGGTAGGAGAGTACGGCGTCGTGTCGGTCAGTTCTGGCCTTATGAGCGCGAGGGCAGATCTGCAAGACATCGTCGTTGGTTTCTTGCGCCATGCACGTCGCCCGACAGAGTCTATCACCGCGTCTCTCTCTCGTTGTTCGAGTTCGGATCGGCAGAGCTCCAATCCTCACTTTATGGCAGTTAATATATTGCCACCCTTTGAGGAGCGAGGTTCAGTCACCCACCCATTGACGTTGGCCGGTGACTTGGTGGGAGAGCTTCAGCGCTGAGCCGTCGGCGGATTAGTGCAAGATTGCGGCTCACCTTTACATGATGTCGTTCAAGGTAGTGTAGTTGATTCCAAATATAATACTTGTATTTACTCTCGTTTAATAATAAATAAATAATCTCTGCTACTGTGAGCTGTCAGATGTGCAACTTTTTTTTATTTGATAAATAGCTATCAAAACCTAGACATATGCCCTATTTTTCGAAGTATCATTCAGATGGTACTTCCATATTTAGTGATCTCGTATATAGACAATGTAAGAAATCACAAGAAAACTATGATAAAACAATTCCAGGCTGCCTATAAAGGTTTTGTCTCGCCCCTCGTCACCCGTCTGACTATGGTAGATGTTTCAACATAATAGTAGCCTGTACAGGCAAATCAGGCACCCTTAAATTCATTTCTAGTCCGAAACTGCCGCCCAACTATTGGTTTTTAATTTGAAAATAAATTGTCAAAAGCATATTTCAACAAATATAATCTAGGCTTATTCTAGATAACTTGAAGAATATTTCCTGGAAATTTGTGGAAAAAAAATAGAAAGTCATTAGCATTTCAAAATACCAAAAAATGAGATATTCGTAAGTATTGCTAATTTTAAAATCACGCATTTTTGAGAATTCTTCATACTTTTTTGCAATAAAGAAAAAGGATTTTTTCGGCCTCTTATGACAAAAAGAAAACATTTTTTAATCGCGAAAAATGTCGAAAATTAAAAATTCTAGATAGCTTTGTAAACAGGAAAAATTGAAAAAGGCAGATCAGATTTGAGGTTATGAATCAGTCCAGTAATGACTAAGACTATTTATGTAACCTCACGTTTGAAAGTTCTTGAAATAAGCGAATAATTTCTAAAAAGTCACTTTTTGACAAGCATTTCTAAATGGGTAAAAGATAACTAAAGCTGGGCCGTTTTAGGACCTTTGCTCAAACTCAAATTAGGCACAGAATCTTCTAACCCTTATAGAAATATAAACTAAATGAATTTTTTAAGATCCAAAAATGATCGCTAATCATTCTGGAATTCATACACATACTTTTATAGATTAAGAATGCATACTTTTATAGATACAGACAGTAATGATAAAACTTTAAATGAGAGCGACATTTTTGTTAATTTTGATATGATACAGTTCGAAAACATAAATTTTAAAAAATTTGGCAATATAGCATTATTTGGTACATAAATAGAATATTCTCATATAATTTCAAGAAAATTTTTTTTAAATCTGAAAAATCATAAAAATTATATTATTTGCTTTTTCTCGAAAAATCACTGCGGAATCCGTTAATCTAATTTTAGATTCGGATTTAGCGATTGAAAAATATGTAAAAAAGGCTGATAGTAGGTCTATCTCAAAAGCATTGTATATCTTAGATGTAGAGGTTTAATAGTGGTTTGGTGGGTAAGAATGGTACTAATTACTCACCAAGCCAGCCTTAAGTTCTAGATCTTTGCCAATTAATACAAACATTGCTGTGTTGTTTACTAACATACTGCTAATCAACGAGTCTACTTATCATAAGTTTAGGAAAAAAATCATCTGATAATGAGCTTACCTTTTAGCATGTTTTTTTCATGACAGTCAGCTTTTAAGTAGGATATGAATCACAAATATTTAGTATTAAACCTAATTCAATAAAACTATCTTGATTAAAGAAATTATTATTACAGCCTCGGTGGATGGATAGCTACACGAGCGAGTGGCATGAAGAAAAATGTTTATGGTAATATTGAAGATCTTGTTATACGATTACGCATGGTAACAGGTCGTAGCAACGAGCCAGAAATGACACTTGAACGAAGCGGTCAGGTGCCGCGGGCCTCTCTTGGACCAGATTTCAACCACATCATTCTGGGTAGTGAAGGTACTCTTGGTGTTATTACTGAAGTTATTTTTAAGGTTCGACCACTGCCAAACGTTATAAAGTATGGTAGTATTGTTTTTCCCGACTTCGAGAGTGGTCTTCAAGCTCTTAGGGAGGTATGTGATTATTCAAATAAATAAATCATTAGATAAAAAAGTTTTTTTTCTCATTTACGGGTTTTTATTATTTACATATTTTATATGTTTGAGTAAGGCATAAATTTAATGAGGACATACTCAGTGTAGCCAGGTTGTGGCGATTAATCGCCACATTAACACGGGTTTTAATTACTATATATATTTGTTTACTGGCCACACTGGACATACTGTGAGTGTTTAAATAAAATTTGAGTCGTACTCAAGTAAAGTAATATTTATATAAAGTAATTTATTTACTTTATATAACACTGTACAATATATTACGTTTAAATTACATATACAGGTTTTACATAATTATACATCAATAAATTGAATAGTTTGATTTAAATTCATAATAATTGCTCGCAGGCAAAAACATATGTTAAGTCGAGGTTACAATGATTTTTGTTACGTCTATGTCAGTGTGGCCTATAATTGATATTTCCTTTGCAGGCGAAACTAACCTGCGCTATATAGTGAGTTGCCAAGTTTGTCTTTATCAGAAAAAAATGAAAAATCCAATGAATGATGAAATGAGCTTGCCTTCAATCCACTTCGTCACGCTGATGAGTGAAAATGATGCCGCTGATGTTACAGATACTAAATATTATTGATCTAATCGCGTGTGAATAAATCCTGTCTGGACATAGTAGGAATCATGTTCTGTGTAAGCGAACGTGCGCTGGGTTGCAGCCCTGTGAGCTTGAAGTTACTTGTGAATGTGCACCGCCCTTCTTATGATGCAATGGTGAGTTGATCCAGAGGATTCCTACATGATAAGATTTTCCGAGTTGCTTTGAGACGATGGTGAGTCGAGTTGATGATGAGTAGATTTTAGATGATAGCTTTTAGCTATCCACGAGGCATGTGGATAGCTAAAAGCAGGAAGAGAAAGAGAGCGTCGGGGCGACTTCCTTCTTCTTGCGCAAAAACTCGTACCAGAACGATATTTATCAGTTCGCCTTATGGTGAAATAACCTGAATAACTAAACTTATCATATTCCATAATATTTATAATATTTTTGTGATTTACTCTAGATACAGGTGACTTTCAGCTTTTAGCGTTTAAATTGTAGCCACTGACATGAAAGTAGGGTAGCATTTGTTGGACACGAAAACATGTTTTTGTCCTTGATTCTTGCATTTTTCATTCGCTTCGAAAAACACAGAAAAATCGTATTGTAGGTGTTTGGAGGTGCATTTACGAAAGGCACAGGACATACCATATGCTTATAACTTTAGATTCCTAGTGGATCATTATTGGATTTTGCGCTAAAAAAGAGAAATTTACTAACAGAAATAGATGAAAGTATGTCTCTAAACATACAAATAAACTTGATTGTTATCTCTTTATCAAATCACATTCAAGAAAGGTTAGAAAAAAAAATTGATAAACATGGAGGATTTAATGTCTAATCTGAAGCACCTGGGACATGCAAAAGAGAAAAAGAAAGAAAAACAAGCAGACTTACCTGCTCAGAAATCATGCTATTTTGTGAAAGCTCAGGTTTCCCAAACATATATCACCCTGAAAGTGTGTGCAGATTAAAAGCAAGAAAAGTAAAAAAAGGTATAAATGGAGACATTAAAATAGTAAATAATGCAGAAATACAAAAAAATAGTAGCAGCAACCGATGAAACAAAAAACGTATAGTTACCCCACTAATTATATTAAAGATATTGGTAAATGGCAACCCGGCAATAGGTGTTTATGATTCCGGATCCAACATATCTCTGGCAAATTATAATTTTTGGAAGAAGACCAATATACAAAAAACGGTAAACCTAGACATTAAAATAGGCAAGATACAAGAAAAATGCGAAGTTTTCATAGTAAAAAGTAATCAGTTCACAGCAGACTTGATAATAGGCCTGGATTTGATTCAAAAATTTAAACTTTGCCAAAACGAAAAATTAATAATCACCCAAAATATACAAACAAGAGATACATTGAGGGTTAACTCACATATGAGAGCAGAAAAAGATGTACAAACCTTGCTGCAAAAATATGATGAGTTGTTCGCTGGATCCAAGTTTGATGTGAGGATTATAAAAAATTACAAAGCTACTGTAAAATTAACAGAAAATAAATATGTCTCAAAGAAACCATACAAGAGTTCATTCGAAGAGTTCAAATTAGAAATTAAAAAGCAGATAGAAAACCTACTAAAACGTGTTTAATAGTAGAATCGTACAGCCCTTATGCAGCCCCGGTCACACTCGCTTTTAAGAAGGACGAAGGCCGAAGAACACGCTTGTGCATAAATTACACAGGTCTAAATAAACTTGTGGTACCTGAATGTCAACCGTTTCCTAGAATTGACAACGTGACATTGCGTATTGGAAAAGCCAAGTTTTTCACTAAATTGGACATAAACTCGGCGTTTTGGTCGATACCAATTCGTGAAAAAGACCGATATAAGACTGCCTTTGTAACACACCAGGGCCATTGGCAGTAGAATAGCCTACCTTTCGGGTTAAAATCATCACCAGTAATATTCCAGAGAATCTTATCCAACGTACTTAGAAAACATGGACTAGATAACTTTGCGATAAACTAGATCGACGACAATTTAATACACTCAGATGATTACATAAAACATATAAATCACATTGACCTTGTTTTGAAGGCTCTGAAAGAAGAAGGTTTTAAATTGAAGCTCGAACAATGCGATATGCATCAAATAAAGTCAAATATCTGGGCCATGAAATAAGTGAAAATAGCATAAGACCCATTAATGATAATATAATAACGATAAGAGAATTTTCTGCACCACAGACAAAAAAAACAAGTAAGACAATTTCTAGGTAAGGTAAACTTTTATTTAAAATTCATTCCAAACTACACGATGCTTCTAGACCCCTAGCATAATCTGTTGAGGAAGAATGTGGACTTTGTATGGTCAAACGAATGCAAAGATAGCTTTGAAAAAGTGAAAAATTACATATTTTCCAAACCAGCGTTGGCAATCTTCAAGCCAGATGCACCCATCTATATATTAAAAGATGCAAGTCTAATAGGAGTGGGAGCTACGTTGAAACAGCCTCAAGAAGACGGAGTATTGAAATCAGTATTTCACTTTTCCAGAAAATTGAACAAATTGCAAAAAAACCAAGAAAGCCATATACATAGAATGCTTGGCAATAAAGAAAGAACTCTTGTACTGGCAGTATCACGTAATGGGTAAAAAACTTTTTATATGGACTGATCATAAACCTTTACAAGATTTCAATATTAAAAACACCAGTGATCCAGAACTCTTAAATATTCTAAATTATATATCACTCTTCGACGTTCAAATAAAATACAACCCAGGTAAAAATAACTCGGAGGCAGATTGCTTATCTAGAAACCCAGTCCTCGAACCGACTGAAGAAGAAGAAAGCGAACACTCAGCCATAAAAACGTCGAATTTTTTAACAATCGAAGAAATAAAAGAAAACCAAAAACTTTTGAAACCAGATAGCAGGTATGACATCATAAACAATATTATATACAGAATTTTAAATAAAAAAGATAAAATATGGTTAACTGAAGAATTTGGCATTTCACTCATCGAAAAAGTTCACAAGGACCCAGGTCACATTGCAACTAAACAATTGGCTATGACAATTGGCCATAGATTCTACTTTAAGAACATGTACAAACACATGAAGTTAATATGCCGCTCTTGTGAAACTTGTATTAAAAATAAATCAAGGGTTGGTTGCTTCAAAGCTCCTTTGTCGCAGCTGGACGCAGCAAAAAAGCCGTTCGAAATTCTATCACTAGACTCTATAGGAGGATTCACAGGCAACAAAAGTCCGAAAAAGTATTTACATTTGATGGAAGACTATTTCACCAGATTCGCCTATATAATCACATCAAAAACACAAACGGCTAATAACTTCATAACATTAATAAAAAAAGTCGTGAAAGATGGTCAACGGCAAATATTACTGTCAGACCAATACCCCGGCTTAAACTCTAATGAGTTTAAAAAATACCTAAAATCAAAGAAAATAAAGCTAGTCTTCACGGCAGTCGACTGTGCGTTCTCTAATGGTTTAAATGAGAGAACAAACCAAACCTTAGTAAATAGAATAAAGGTGCAAAATTTATGAAAATAAAAATAAAGCATGGACGACCATAGCAGAAGAGTGCGTCAAAGAATATAACAACACTGCCCACAGCTCAACAGGTTACACACCCAATTATTTATTGACTGGTACAGACCATTACGCGCTACCAAAGGAAATAAATAAAAACACTTTGGAAAATCTCGAGAAAAACCGAGAAAAAAGTGCATAATCAAAATAAAATTTATTATGACAAAAATATAGTAAAAGAAAATATAAAGTAGGAGATCTAACATATATCCAGAATGGCAGCAAGCTGCATAGAGGCAAGTTGGAAGTGATCAGAGATGGCCCATATAAGATAGAAGAAAAGTTATCAGATTTAATATACAAGATCAACGACGGGCCAGGGAGGGCCAGGGTAATCTATATCATGCCAGCAAAATGGTTCCTTTCATCGACCCTCTGGCACGATAGGATATAAGTTTGAACGCTCCCGCTAAACTTAGCCATATGACCGTGACGGTCATACGACCCACTACTAGCCCCTCTGCGACGACGCGCAGCAGGCGGACAGCAGGCACTCAGCTAAGCACCTCGTGCACGTGTAATAATGTGTAACGTGATAATAAACAATTATCATTAGTAACGACTATTGTATTGATTCAGGTGTGATCATTGTTAATAGTTTATATTATAATGTAACTTCTGAACTACTTGTAAATATGTTAATATATTATTATAACTACAGTTTATTTACTGCAATAATACAAGTCTGATTTCTAACCTCAACCCATGATTTTGCGTCTCTGAAATTCGAGACTCCTTACATATATTTTATTTATTTTATTTATTAATTCTATTTTTTTTACCTCGAAATTCTATGTATTTCTATGACTTGCGAAGTTTTATTGTTCATGATTTTTTTTTTTTTTTTTGACCTCGAAATCTTATGTAATCGTATGTATTGACTATGACTTGCGACGTTTTACTGTTCTTGTCTATTTTATTTTATTGACGTCACCATCATTGTGTTATTATAATAAGTTGACTAATTTGATTCACATGCTTTTATATCATTTGACTGATAGCCTTACTCAAATTGTAATATAATTGTAAATATTTTTTTGCCGCGATGGCAAAATAAAGTAAATCTATCTATCTAATCTATCTCTCTCTCTCTCTCTCTCGACACGGTGGCTTTTTCTCCCGGAGATACCGTTCACACACTCGCGAGATTGACGGCGGTTGGTGATGGAATGCCGGCCAAAATGCTGGTGGAGTCGTGCACGTGCTTATGCACGCCATGTTGCGCTGATCGGCCGCCTTCTTCATCACGGCATGCGCGAACTTTCTTTGTTCAGCCCCGTACCTACCATCGGTGAGCCGAGTCAGCGCTGTAATCTCTCTCTCTCTCTGTCTCTCTCTCTCCTTGGCTGCTCGACCGGCGCATGGCGATGGCGACGTCGCGCCTCGCCTCACCAGCTGATCTGCTTACGTTCTAGCTCCAGTGTTTGAGAATGCCGTAAATTATATATGAGTAACTTGCTGTGGGTGGTAAAAATAAATGTGAACAACATTGAGTAAAAAATTAAATTATAATATATTAAAACTGTTTATGAA
>JAWWEQ010049462.1:0-13431 GCA_035583055.1 Torymus tubicola
TATATATATTTATATATGTGTGTAAATATTTTGTTTACCTTGTTTGTCTGTATTAGTAGTAGTTCTGTCAAGTTCGTATGCCTTGTTTCGCTCACACTTTAAAAATGTTAAAAATTTTTTCACATCATCGACAGATGGTAGTAGTACAACTTTATTTCGAGCAATCTCATTTTGAGATTCGTAAGCCGTCGTCCCAATTAACGCGTTGAATCTATTATCAAAAAGAATTTCAAATATACTTGCTCTTTCTTTTAAAAGATTAAATCCCTCTATTTCAGCGATCTGCACACATTCGTCCTTCCACATAAGAATTAACTTTTTCATTAATCGTTGTATACTTAGCGCATTGTATGGATGGTTAAAATATAGATTATTTGGTTTTAGATCAGCTAATTTTCTTACGCCATTGAAGAAGAGATCAATAAAAGTTGGATTTAATATATCCTTAAAATCATTAATTTCAGGTGATTCTTTTTTTATAACTATAAGAAGTCGTCCAAGAAGGCGCAAATTAGCCCTTAGCATTTCTAAACTCTTTTTTTTACATGCTTCATACTTAATTGTTTTTAAATTAGTGTAAAGTACTAATAATAAATCATTCTTTATGATAGTTGATACCTCATTATCTTTCAAAACAGCAAAAAGTTCAAGGGATTTCTTTGAAGCTCTTTCGTGGCACACAATAGTAAGAAGTTTTGACACCTTCTGAAGTTTAAAAACTCCTTTTATTTTATTAATTTTATTACATTTCTTGAAATGTTTGGCTAATGATTTCTTCCAAATCGGGCCCTTACACTGAGGGCAATGAACATAGTCGTTTACGAATTTGTTTTTACCCTTTCGCGGACGTCTTGGCATTTGAGTTTTAGATTCAATATATAGAAGTAATATTAAATTCCAAAATTCAATTCTAACCCATTTTCAATTAAAAAAATTCAAATATTCGCGATTTTTTCATATAACCAATCAAATTAAGTCTTTAAATAAGCCACTACTTTTGGCCATAATTTTTTAAAAGTGGATATCTTACGATTGTCATCAGGATCGCTATCTATTGCGACGGATTTATGTGGTTCAGTGGGTGCAGTCGTGATAGTATTGCCTTCAGTATCCTTTTCGTCTGTAAATAGAGTTAAGGAAGCATTACACATAATCAATTCTGAAACAAATGATAATAATAAAGAATCTTACCACTTCTATTAATGTCTTCATCAGAGGACAAAAGTTCATCTGGAATGAAAAAAAAAATTTATAATTTGAAAGTTTTAGCCATGCTCAAGTAAATGGTTGTTGATACGTAACAAAAAAGTTTGCAAATGATTAATAGTTTTTAGACGTATAGACAAGAAATTGAAAATTATTTAAGTATGTGAATGATAATAACATGTGTCAAGGTAATTATACCATTTTTTGCCATTTTATGCGTATAGTCAACGCGTAAAGGAAATTAACGGTTCGTTAAATTGTCATCACAGATCGTTAACGATTTTTCATGCGTTATGCAAAAGGTTCGGTATGAGTAAAAATATGACTTCACGCATCTCTGTTTTTAAAGGAAAACTTTATTAGAGATAGTGATTGATTTAAAACTAGCCAAATACAAACGCGCTTAGCCTATACTGTCTTTTTCGCGTTATCAACACTATTGTCCACTCCTGCAATGATTTATTTTTCATTAGTTTAAATGATAAGATAATTATACACATTTTTTAAGCAATAAATCACAGGTTATTATTCCTTTTGACTTTTAGATTCAATATATAGAAGTTATATTAAATTCCAAAATTCAAATCAAGAGCATTTTTAATTAAAAAAATTAAATATTCACGATTTTTTCAAATAACCAATCAAATTAAGTCTTTAAATCAACCACTACTTCCGGCGATTATTTTTTAAAAGTGGTTATCTTACGATTGTTCTTAGAATCTCTATCTATTGAGACGGGTTCAAGTGCTTCAGTCGGTGCTGTCGTGGTAGTGTTGCCATCAGTTTCCTTCTCGTCTGTAAATAAAGTTAACGAAGCATTACGCATAATCAATTGCGAAACAAGCGATAATAATAAAGGAATCTTACCACTTCTATTACTGTCTTCATCAGAGGACGAAAGTTCATCTTGAATGAAAAAAAACTTTATAATTTGAAAGTTTTAGCCTTGCGTATGACTAAAAATATCACTTGACGCACTTTCTTTTTTAAGGATAACTTTATTATAAGACATAGTGATTTTCTTTAAAAGATCCGGTAAAAAAAACTAAATCTTGAAGGTTGCACTATCGGACATCACCCGTTGGTTCAAAAGTTAATATCTTTCACGGGATAGGTAAATACTAGTGTAAGAGAGATTAGTACGATTTTATTGGTCTTAAGGTACATAATAAAATAATTTTACATATCAGCATTTTCATGCATTTAGCTGAAATTTCTACATATTAGTAGGTAGCTCTCACGGTCAGTTAGTGATTTTCAGAAGCAGATCATTTAGTTTTCTTGTATTTGAAAGACTAAGAGAGGAAATATTTCTCTTTACTAGCTATGTACTGACAGTTATACACGGAGAAAAATGTTCAATGAATAATTGCTATACTCTTTAGTTCCGGTGGGACAGACTCATATTATGAAGATATTTATTATATCTTGAGTAATAATTAATATAAACTATATAAAAAATTAATATTATAACTTATAAAATTTACTATACTAATATAGCAAAAATTTATTTTTGAAAAATTTAAATATTAATAAAGTAATTTTTAATACGAATATTGTAAAATTGTATAAGGTTTTATACATTTATTTCGCTTAATAGTATAGTAAAATTTCAAGACAGCAATATTTGCCAAGAGACATAGCAATTTTTACACGCCAGTATAGTAAAAATTAACTGAGTCGTCTGCTAACGTCTCCGCATCGTGTTGACAGCCAGTAAGCCAACGGAACCTCCCGCAAAAGATGTCTATTTATCCTTTTCTTCAGTTTTAAAACTAAAAATGATTATAATTTTTTAATATAAAAAATCATACGTAACATATTTCCCGAACAATAAAGTTAATAAACTTATTAGAATGCATAATGTTATTGTTATGGGATAAGACGAGCTAGGTGTAGCATATGTAGACAAATCGAAAGACCGTACGCATAAGCATGCGTTGGCGCAGCGATAAGTGTTCGGCTTCTGGCTCGGCGAGCTGGGGTTCGATTCCACCCGGGGTCTCTCATTTTTTTCAAAAATAAAATTATTGTTTCTTATTTAATTTAGCTTTGTGTGTATTTCAAATGAGGTTGGTAAAGGAAATCGCGAAAAATATATATGTGTGTGTATTTCAAGTGAGGTCGGTAAAGGAGATCGCGAAAAATATTTTTTAAATTCTGAATTTTCGCTTTACTCTCGAGTATAGTAATTTTTCGTAGCTGACGTTATAATATTTACTATATTTCAAGTCTGTCTCCTCCGTTCTATACAGTATACTAAATTTTAATAGACATAATATTAATTTTTACTGCAACATTTTTCTCCGTGTACCTGAAATTACTCAGGGCCACAAAAAAGTAGTTGTCTGTACTTTTGACCAGACTTATGTATTCTTATGTATTTTTCGACGCTAAATCAGAATCTGCAATAAAAATATTCCCTTCCGCAGTAAATTTTGAGGTTATAAAGCAAAAATCTCATTTTTTACGAATATTTCATGGTTTTTAGAAAATAAAAATAAATGGAGTTGAGATATGATTAATTTGACTTTAGAATTGAATTTTATGGGAAAAAATACATCGAAAAATATGCTTTGGAAATTTCTTTAACGATATTTTTACTTTTCAGACGGCGTTGAAAAGGCTAAAGTACCAAAAAAAGGCCAAATTCGTCACAAATTTGATGAAAACACGATTACAATTGGATTTTACTACTTTCTAAGAGCTGTGGAAAACCCTCAAAAAAGTAACGAAAACCTAAATTTTCGGAAAAACCGAATAATTTACCTCGTTTACTGTCTACTAGCGCCCCCTAGAAGTAAATTCTCTTCACCTGACATCCTATTCATGATCAGCGGGCTCGAAAAATCCTACGGTAATATTTCTAATGCCTATAAACTCTGAAAAAGTAGTAGAATCAAATTGTAATCGTGTTTTAACCAAATTTGTGATGAATTTGGCTTTTTTTGGATTCTTTAGCCTTTTGAACAGTGCCTGAAGGGTAAAAATATATTTAAAGAAATTTCCCAAACATATTTTTAGGCACGACCGCTTCTCGGGATAGCCTTATATATTCACCAGAGCGGAAATGGTGTATGTATGTATGAATGTAATCAAGTTTATGGAATATCTCAAAGAATTGTTGCAGCGAAATTTTGACCAAATACTCAGTTCATCCTAAGGAGGATCCAGTTTCAATTTTAGAAAAAATCCATTCAAAAACATAGAAATGCGAGAACAATTAAAATTTCGGAATAATCGATTGTTAAGCACACGTTGTAGAAAAATAATTTTCTGTGTAAATCTAATACATGGATTAGATTAAATAAATTAAAACAAAGCTTTTATATCTGAATCATTTTTCACGGCGAGCAATATTTTACAATTTAAAAGTGAAAAACTGCTAAAAACGTCGAAATTGACTGTTTTTTGGTTATAAATATAGGATTTGATTTTAAACGAAAACATTGAACACAAAAGTTATAGATAATAATAATACAAAACTTTTTTATATTAAACATTTTTTTGTACAATTAATTCGTGATGGGCTTATTAAGACTAAAAAACGATTTTAAACGACTAAAACCGTTAAATATGATCCATTTTGAGCTATGACACTTTTTGATTTTATACATAAATCTTAAATATAAAAAAATGTAGCTAATAATAATACAAAACTTATCTCTATTGAACATTTTCTTGTTTATTATTACTGTAAGTATTTAAAATATTGCCATTTTGCTTTGGTAAAAATACAAAATTATTGCTACTTTAACTATTAGAAATATTACAATTTTTGATCGGTAAAAATATAAGATTATTCTGAGAAATACGGTCGTGCCTATAATGTAAGAACGAAGTTTTTACATAGAGTAATGCGACGAGCAAAGCGAGCTCCATTTATTTTTATCTTCTAAAAACCATGAAAAATTCTTAAAAAATGAGGTTTTTTTTTTATAACCTCAAAATTCACTGCGGAGGTATATTTTTATTGCAGATTCAAATTCAGCGTCGAAAAATACGTAAGCAAACATAGGTCTGGTCAAATGTACAGACAACTACTTTTTGTGGGCCTGTGTTATTATTCTAAACTGATATTTTATCATAAAAGAGAAATTTGAGATGAACTAACCTTCTGTACTACGTCTTGCGCTGTCAGCTTCAGCTGAAACAAATGAGAGATACATTTGTTAGTTATTTACATTCCTCCATATCATTAAACAATAGACAACATTTTTTTAAGAGGTTATTTTAGAAGCCATAAGTAGATTACATAAATATTATTTGAAAAAGTACTCAAGAAACTTTGTTTTTAGTAAAAATATTTTCAAATAATCGTACCTTTAATATTATTTTTTGAATTATCAGTTGTAGTCGAAACGGCTAAAAAAAGAATAATTTCATGACATTCGATTATTTCTAAAAATTTTATTTCTTCGAACGTATTATAAGAACTCATTCGTTATAGGATAGTGGTCCCTATTGGTGCGCCTATCTTTATTAGTTATCTTTTTTTTTAATATTTGGTAGAAAGAAGTTATAAGATTAAAAATTACAATTTTATAACATTACCCATATATCACCGATTATTTCAGCAATATTATCTTACAAAGAGAGGGTTTTAGTTGCGGGAAACGGATTTTACCAGGCTTTTAAGAGTCGATCTCTGGCACTCAGTACACATAATTTCATCAAATGGGACCTTTTTTGAGATATAAGAAATTTAATCTCAAATATCCTCTATTTCGTTAAAAACTGATGTCTCTTCTATGGAGAGTCACATTCCAAATATTTATGATAAGAAAACGAGCAAAATAGATTATAAAAGTAGACAGTAAAAGCTAAAATTTAAATCCTAATTTGTTAAAAAATATTGATTTTTCAGGAAGTTACGAACTGTTGAATGTAAGGAACTAAAATATTAAATACGATCCATTAAATCGATCAAAATTAAGATAAATTTTTAACCATTTCAGTTCGTTATCTTTAACTACTAACGAAATAGAAGATATGTGAGATTAAATTGCCTATATCTTTAAAAAAAGCCCCATATGACGACATTATCAGCACTTTTCCTGCAACTGAACTCTCTTCTTGATAGTTAATCTCGCTTCGACATATTCGGCAGATTCGCAAATATTTCTTTAACGTTAGTAAATATGGATGTATTGGTCAAGTGATATTTCCGCAACTGCAATTTCTGTTTTTAGATTGCTTTTACAAACTCGTTGATTAATATATTTTTTTTATAATATTTCAATACAAATTTTTTTTTCAATTTCGCAATATTAGAAGAATCTTGGGATAATTCACCTAATCGTGTGGAATGTTAATAATATGATTATATGTTTCATAAATTTTTTCCTTGATTAAATAATTATAGAGCAGTAATTTATGTCCATATAGTATTAATGAGTAGATTAAAACTACCTTAAATTTGCTTTGCCAATATATTCCTCATATATGTCAATACTGCTGAAACAAATTCAATTTTAATTCATGAAGATATTGCGTAAATTTTTAAGTACCCTAAAGATGAGGAACTAAAAAACACACGAAAACACACTAAGCCTTATAATTTTGAGTCTTTTGAAAAAGTCATTTGAACGGTTGAATTTCATGGCTTATGTCGCCCTGATAGCTACTGTTGGCACATTGGATGGCTGAACATAAATTGATCCATTCAAATCATATTTCCCGAACAGTCAAAATTAAAAGGCTTATCATGTTATTGGTTTCCTCTTTACTTTGGAGACTCATAAATGAATGCTGCATCTGCATGAAGAAAAATGAAACTTATTATTAGAATATTGCAGTACCTGGCGAATATGCCAAAGCAACGAAGAAAATATTACTCCAAGATGCTTTACCGTAGGAAAAATTTGAAAAATATGTAATTTTTAACATGGCATATAACAATGTTACAATAATATATTTTTGTAACCACATCGTCAGAAATATTATAAAAGAAAAAGATATTTCTCAAGTGTTTTTTATAATCTTGTTCGAATGATCCGTTAATATTACCATTACATGTCGCCTAGTTAATTGGTTCGAAAAAGCAATGGATAAACGAAAATAGCGATAGGCAGCAATATTGCCTGATCGATGCATCCGAATCCATTAATATAGACAGAATTTTACGAATCTGGGAAATACGTCAAAGGGTCACTAAGATAATGTTGGTGCTATCATTGATGAGGTTAGAAAACCACAAGAATTAATGCATAACTTACGGGTGATCTTTAATAAACAGCGGAAAACTTTATTCCCTCAAGAATCTCAACAAAGAAACAATTTTCCTAAAGAATTTTATTGTTTTTTAATCTTGCAAGAGTGAATGCTGTTCAGTTACTTAAAAAATAAGATTACAATTATTTTTAGATATAAAGAAATAAGCTAGCGCCGCCTTTTCCTAAAATTATTTAAAAAAAAAGATGTATACCATGATGTTAGAGATAAAATATCGTCTGATGAGCTATATAACGGATGTATATTTTAAGTGTAAAGGTCTCTAACAACCATGCTTCCACACTTTCTGTTTAGTGTGTTGTTCACAATTGACTTGTGCTACCGTTTCGTCACTAACGCTAACAATAAGTCTCTTATTAAGAAATTCAAGAAATTCAAGATATCAGCTTATACGTAGAGGTCGAAACGATAACTACTAGTCAAATCCGCTAGGTATTCCAATTAAAAAGCGACCGTTGTAATTTTTTTCAAAATTTTACACACCAGTAATGAGTCTTCTGTATTCGCTGGAAAAAGGGGGCTAACTTCTACATAATTTAAACAAGTTACGCGTCCTTTCACCAACCGTACCGTCAATTCTTAAAGAATTTAAATTAACTTACGAATGCTCTATCCGAATGCTTTTGCTGAATACGAATGTTCTGAATAAATGTCGTCTTTTGCAACTTTTAAGGAAGAGTTATTATCAGTCTGCTTATCATCTATATGAAACAAAAATTCATATTACAGATCACCAAATTAGTTACTGAAATTTTTCCTATTATGAAAAGAATACAAAGAGTAAGCTGATTTACAAAGCAGATAAGTAAAAGAACATTGAAAAATGTTAACTTTTAAGTTTTACGACATATATTTGGATAGAGGAGAACATTTTTATTTATAAAGCAACATCTATAGATATATATTTTCTATTAAAAATTAGCGATTATCATTAGACCGCGGACCACACATAAGGTCCCGTGGCCAAATTAATTTAACACTTCTACCGAAGTTTTTCTCACGTATTTTGACCCACTGAAAACAAATTTTTTGGCTGGAAAGTCTGAAAACCGCGCCTTCAATTGTTATAAACAATTTTTTAAAACAATATGTAAAAAGTCATTTTTTGCAAAAATAAAAAATTTTGCCGTGTTCTTTGGCTCATTTTCTGCAAGAAAGGTCCTTATAACCATATTGTTATAATGTTTTTTAAGGCCTCAAAAAATTTTAAAAAAGTTGAAAAAAATGCGATTTCCCAATTATTTGACGATCGCTAGCGGGGAACAGATGACATTAATTGAGAGGCCTGAAACTGATTCTCGTAACTTCCAATAAAAAAAGATGCGCAATTCTGTACATGAATCCATCATCACATTTAGGTTCCCAGCAATTTTGAAAATTGTCGACCTGGACAATACTTATCCGACGGAATCAGTTTTAGAATACACCTTAGACAGCTTAAGTTATTCATTTTATCATGTACTTCAAGCCCATTATAGAGAGTAATGGTTAACAGTTGATTTTCATTACTGTTCGATCCATGAGATGAACGATAATTCGATGAAATGAAGCATACGCGAGAGTTTGCGCTCGTTCATAATTATCGCACAATCATTTACATGATAAAACGAATAACTGAAGCTGTCTAAAGTCTAAATTAATGTCGTCTGTATCCTGCTATGGATCGTCCAATAATTGAAAAATCGCATTTTCTTAAACTTTTGAAATTTTTTTGAGGCCTTCGGAAACATTTTATCGATATGGTTATAAGATCCTTTCTTGCATAAAATGAGCCAAAGAACACGCTAGAATTTATTTTTGCGAAAAACAACTTTTTACATATTGTTTAAAAAAATTGTTTATAACAGCTGAAGGCGTCGTTTTAAGACTTTCCACCCAAAAAATTTGTTTTCAGCGGGTCAAAATATGTAAGAAAAACTTCGGTAGAAGTGTCAACCTAATTTGGCCACAGGACCTTATGTGTAGCCCCCGGTCTATTAATTAGTGATTAAAGAACTACTTATCATATCGAAACATCGTAAAGGAACTTCCGGTTTAGTTTTCTCCTCTATCCAAATGTGGGCGCGTCCGCCAGAAACCAGCCAGCGGGCGAGCGCGAAGCATTTTTCGTGCAAAACACGCTCCGATTAACTCGCTCGTAATCGTATTGAGTCTCTCTCAAAAAAAGCAAAAGACATATCGGTAGAATTTTTTCTGCACTTTAAGAAGGAAACAATCAGAAAAGAAGGAAAAATTGAGAATAACATGAGTATCGTGAAAAGACGAATAAAAATAATCGTAAATAAAAATAAAAGAATTAAGAATTAAATAAAAAATTAATATATTTCCAAACGAAATATATGATTAACTGATAAACATTGTGGAATGCTGTCAAATAGGAAACAATGAAAATATACACTACATGTATACAATGTTTATGTCTATATTTAGGTCGGTCTATCGATATGTGCCCTTTGTTTCTATCGACAGCCTTAGTCTATAATTATATGAGCGAGTTGAAGGGAGCACAGTTTATGCGAATAAGGTACCACGAGCGCATGTTGGCTTTTTTTTGCAGACACTGGCATACACCTCTGCGAAAATAGTACATTACGATATGTGTAGCATTATGATGTGAGCCTGTTAACTAAAACATTTGAGCGAATATTGATGGATAAAAATATTAGATTTATTCACACGTCTTAATGAAGTAGCTGGGATGGAGCAATTCAAAATACTTGAATCGATTAACGGCGTATCTATTATTACGGTATTAAATTCTGTGACATCAGAATTTACATTTCCTTGATTAATTGGCGTTGAGTTTTGTTTTCTTCACTAAATCGTTTTCAAAATCAGAATAAGATTTACAAGATTTATCCAATTTTCTTTTTGCTGTAACCAAAATAAAAATAGAAAAATTTTTATCTGAATTACGTTTATTAATTTTTTGGTTAAAACAAACATTATGGATGTATCTTAATCTATAAAATTTATTCATTTTTATGCTTTCCGAAGTAAAATAATGACAATACAATAATTTTTTTTATCTTGGTTATGCTCAATTTATAATATTTGTCTAACTTTTGTTTATAAAAATGTATATAACATGGAAAGAAAATGTACTTTCAATCGTCTAATTTTTATGTTTATCAAAATTTGTGGATCGTGGAAAAGATGTGGTTGAAGCTGGCAACCTTGCGACTGCAACACAAATTCCAACTTACAAAAAATTATAATTGATGAAACAATGCAATTTTACCAGCTGACTTCAACCACATAAAAAATGTTCTATTCGACAAAAATTTACCTTTTGTTCTTTCTTCTTTGAGCCAGGGATTTAATTTGATTATATCCTTATTTGTTTCTCTGTAATCATATAAAATTTCTTCTCCTTTTGAAATATCCCTCATTGCTATTAGGATTATTTTTGTTTGCTCTTTTATGGTTATCAGTTTTGGTTTTACATTTTGGTTTACCTTGGAATGGTTAATAAGGCGTCCATAGAAATCTGTTTCCGTTGTTGCATCAATGCTTTAAAAAATGTTGACGTGTTCGTATATTTGGAAATGTATGATGGTGCTATTTAATTCGAAGTTTATACAATTTCTTTATCAAAATTATATAAAATTTAAAATCTTTCCTGAACATTGAAGAGCATTAGGAAAATTCAAATTAATTTCCCTCATATAAATACATTTTTTAATCTCACTTATACCGACGTGACTCTAGCCTTTTGTATTGTTACAGCAGTTTAATATTAATTTTTAAATTTTTAATAAACATTAATAAACTACAATTGAAAAATACTATGAAATTTTGAGTACTTAAAATTACTTAAATGTTTTTATTGAGAATTTTTCAAATTTTTTACTATTAGCTTTTAAATTGCCGGTTCGCTCGAGCGAGAAACTTCACATTCGTTGATGATAATCATTGTTATCTAAAGTTAGCTCACTTTATTCCACCGAGTTTCGTCTAAGCCATTATTCAAATAAAGTCTGAAATATATGGACGGAACGGATGATCGTTCCAAGGACGTTTATGTCGCCCTTGTTTTGCTCGAGCCACAAACCATGCAATAAATCACCCGGTCCCGATACTTGCATGGAAATATAGTATTTTTCAATTGAGTATGCGAAATTGTACTTCTAAAGTTTATTTATAATACGAGAAATATACGGATTTACATCTTTTGATCCTCAGTTCAAAGAGCACTAATGAAAATTATACTCCCTTTCTTATTTCGGTAGCAACTGATCTGAGATAGAAGTGATCTGTAGGAAAAGTATAATGATTTGAATAAGGATTCTACTAAAGGCCTTAAGGTGGCTCCAGCGTTTTTTAAATACATAAGAATAAAAATATAAAAATCTGAATTGAAAGCTGAAATCTTAAGCTATTTAATGGCACGTGTCCCGAATAGATGGAAAAGAAAAAAAAAGTTTGGGATTCGTACTTTTAAAGACAGGCTTTTATGAGAGAATTACAGTTTTGAAGTATTAATTTTCATGTAATAACTTCAAAATACGTAAGTTTTTTAACAAACTTGTAAATAATCGGTCATTACCTAGAACTTCTTCTTGTGTGTAAGATACATGCTCAGGACTAAAAATAGTAAGTAACTTTTTACGTTTTATATTTTAAGGTGCTCAAATGGTTATCAGTACTTTATACCTTATTATCAACTGTGTTTTCATCACAGTTTGGGGTTTGTTCGACCCTCAACCGACCCCCTCATTTAACTAACACACAATATACGGTTAAAACCGCCTACATTTCTGTTTTGTTAAAAAAAGCTCTTTCTCGTTAAAAATCCTGATGTAAAGTGTGAAATTCTCTATCTTTGGTTCTGTATATTTTCCACATCACCAATGAAGTAGATTGGCAGGCGCGTTTTTTTTCTGTTTGAAAGTACATTCCCCCTCTTGTTATAATGTTACATATTAAAATTACATAAAATTATTACAAAAATATCTAGTACTGTTTCTTTGGGAGGAACGTTAGGTATACTTCAAATTTCATGTTTCAAAATTAGTCACTTGGAGCTGAGTGTTAGGTAAAGTTGAAACCTTGCGGTCATTTTGAAACGACAACTTTTGATACGCAAAATTTTAAGTATACCTAATCGACCCCCAAAGAAATAATAAGTAGCAATATTATTCTTTAAAATTTAATGTTCATCATAAAAAGGATTAGGTCTTTTCGTAATAATTTTACATAATCTTAATATATATTATTACAAAAGGGGATATCTTCGAAAAAACGCGCCTGCCTATCTACTTTATGGGCGGTGTGGGAAAGAAAGAGAAGTCTTACACTTTACAGTACTAGGATTTCCAATAAAAAGGAGTCTGTTATGAATAGTAAGGGAAGTAATTAATGAAATCTATTGTAAAGTTAAGGTGACAGAGATATTCAAGAAAGTGTAGTCATCGATAAAACATTTTAACTTACCGTTTCACATGTCAGTTTAAAAAAGCTTGCAAACTAATTAGTTTAACAAATGGGTGGTTGGCACGCGGAGCGAGCAGACCCACATAATATTATTATTAGATGTTTCAACAACGTTGCCTCAATGTTGCTTTTACACTTTCGACGTTTTCGATAACATTACTGCAACATTCAGAAACATTAATTACGGGTTGCGGCAATAATGCTGCAAACTGTTACTTCCGCTTTTTTATTGCTTTTTCCAAAATACAAATTTGTTAATTAGTGTAGGTGATATTTAAGCAACATTGGCTCATCATATACTAGTGAATAAGAAATATTTATTTAATGTGTATTGTGAATATTTACAATGAAGCACTATTAAGCAGTATTGCTATAAGGTTTGTAAGCTATTACACAATATTGATTGCATATATAGCAATAACGTAGCAAGATATTAACTATAGATCTTAACTAACCTAATTATTAAATTGAAATAAATATTACACTGTAAAAAATCTTATTAAAATTAATGTAGAACATTGATTTTTAATGTACAAAAGTAACTTAAATTTAATG
>JAWWEQ010049463.1:0-13431 GCA_035583055.1 Torymus tubicola
CTCATCTGGACATTGTCTGGCGCACACCCTCGATAGATGCGTTCTTTCTAACCCTCGAGTGCTGAGCTTGTCACGCGTCTTTGCTAGCCATAAAACAAAGGCTGCATCTCCGGGAGGCTTAGAATTATAAAGGGATTCACTGTTAGGCAGCCTCACTACTTTTCGGTGCACATATGTTAAACTATAAAAACTATAAACTAAACTTATAGATATTTCAAAGTATTCGAGAGAGATTTCAACAATAATTAAATTGGCCTTTGAAATATCTAAGATATAGATTATGTAGTTTGATGAAAAAAATGAAGCATTCCAGGAAAATTTCTTTTGAAAAAATAATGTATTTCACAAACAATTTCATATACTTGAAAAACTTTAAAAAGAGTAATTTTCTACACGCAGACTCTGCAAAGATTAAATAAACTCCCTACAACGTATATAACCGTGCAAAACGTTTTTAAGCTCAACGCGATCTCTTCCCTCAGCGAAGTGTTCATCATAATGAGGCTACTGTTACTTAATACTTATTAAAAATGAAAAATAATCAGCATTAATAAACCACGTGGCTTCCTACCACCCGCACTTGTTATACGAATAAAAAAAAATCCGGAGCTCACCAGCGGATAAGAATCATTAATATAATTACTCCACAATCGCGACGTGAACATACCTACTTTCTTCTACGGTTAACGACCTCAGCCAGCTTCTTCTCGAGTCAGTTTTTTGAATTCACTCGCTCGCTCTATTGTATGTGGGGCGACTCTCACCTCGTGCGAAAAAAATTTCACAGCCTCTCATACCCACACGTATATATGTATAACGTGCTAACACTCCAGCGAGATTTTTAATGTCTTCGTGAATCTTTTAAAGCTCCACGACGACGATATCACTCGCAAGCTCTAACACGTGCAAGCACGGATCAGCTCAGCAGACTGTTAACGAAGTGTATGCTGTTTTGCCTACCGCGTTCCATGCCTGTGAACTTAAATTTCGCGAGCGCGTTGGCTTGGTTTCTTTTTTTTTTGCGTACGAAAAAGAGCCGCAAAGAGGGAAGGAAAGAGCCTCTCAACGATAACGAGAACATTATCACGGTGAAATTATTTTTCACGAAAACGAAGCGTGCGTGGCTAGTTTGGTGCCAACGGCCTCAACACCGCGAATATTTGTTATTTTAATCAGGCATCGTGGCGACTGCGTACTGCTCTCGAATATATAAATTATTTATCAGGGGATTTTATTTTACTTCTAAATTATTTGGTAGTTTTTCGCGAGAGAACGTTAAGTCGACCCGAAGCCTGTATTTAAATATACGATGGTAAGCCTCCCCGCTGTTTGCGACATTGTTTTATCCAATAATGTCGATTGAAATTCTCGGTGAGAGTGAAAATTCGTGCAATACTTTGAAATACTCCTCCGAGGCAAATCCTGTTGAATTTTGCAATTTCGAAACAAATAAATAATTTTCACGCTCTTTTGTTATATATAAGCTAATTTGATTGGATGGTCGTATTTTCTGCGCAGCTATATATAAAAGCCAATTCATCAAATATTGTTACGTTATGTCTATAGTTTTTCTCTGAAACTAGAAGAGAAGGGTCGTTTGTGGAAAATATTATTGTAGCATATTCTTAATATAGACGAATCTTATATATTTCAACAGATAATAGACGCTATTATCATCAATTCTGAATCTACATTTACGTTAAATATTCGTGCATTAAAAATTACAATATATCTATTCTTTTTACTTATAGCTCTTATCTAGCAGTTAAAATAACAGAATGGATCAATATCCAATTTAAAAAAAATAATAAGCAACCATTGAAGCATTTAATAATTGATTGATTGACATGTAATAGGCACCGGAATATACTATTTTTGAATGTTTGAGATTAAAGCTTCGAATATATTTGTAAGTTGAATTAATTAAAAGTCAATCATACAGAACATTTTGATTATAACTGAAGAATAAAATAATAAGCCCAAAATGCAAAATCGAAATGATAAATATTTGCATCTTTAATTTACTACTTTAGTTTACAATTTATAAAATATGATGTAAAACTCGTACATTTTACATTTTTAATCTATTGATGTATTAAGGACGAAATCTAGAATTTCCAACGTTACGAATAAGGTCAATCAAAATTAATGTTTTGCTTTTCTTGGATAAACTTCAATTTTAATTTACTTAATAATTAATAAACTAAGTAGTAAATGAATTACAGAACTAACTTATTTTATACTACTGTTTACTGTATAAACTAATGATAAATTACAAATTATTACTCATTAAAAAAAACATAAAGAACTGAGAAGTACAAAATTTCAAATACAATTGAATTTCTCATTTTAAAGTAATTCTGACTTTTGATGAAAATTGCTTACCTGATTATAAAAAGCAGAAGATAATCACCCAGATTGTCCAAATCGAACTCATACACACGCAGTGCCTTAAAATAACAGGCGTAACCGGAAACTAGGATAAAATTCTTCGAACGCCACATGCAGCAGCTAAAGAGAGAGAGAGAGAGAGAGAGAGAGAGAGAGGAAGAGCATGACGCGGGCGCAAAAATACCTCGAAGATACAGCACATTATTACATTTGCTCGTCCGTTCACTCCGCGCGTGCAGCTGCAATATCCCCAATAACGAGCAGAAGCAGTGCAGGGTAGAGAAAAATTTTCCAACAATGGCGCTTCGTTGAATTATCAATTATATAGGTGAGTCCGCGCGTATTTTTCACATTTATATAGAAGAAAATCTCGGCCGTGTGCCCTGGCGGATACGAACCCTCCGTACACCCGCGTGTCTTTCCCCTTCTCTCTATCCTGCCTGTGCGAGCGCGCGCGCACAATTACACAACTCGGCGCATTAAAAAATCTGTTATACCTGTGGCCTTCCTACCAACGACGGCAAAGCGGTGGCATCGACTGCTGCTCTCTCTCTCTCTCTCTCTCTCTCTCTCTCTCTTTCTACCCGACGGCAATGGCCTCTCATATCTTTTTTAATAAAAAAAGCGAAGCGGCTGCGAGCGATAATGGAAAAAAGTTAAGAGAGAGAACGAGCGCGGAACGAGACTGCGAGCGAGAAGAAGAGAGCGCGTCAGAGAGAGAGAGAGAGAGAAAGAGGCCGAGCGGCCGCGCGTTCTCCTCTCGCGCGCCAGGACGAGTCGAGGACGTGATTCGACCGTAAATTCGGCCCACAAACTCCGGGAGCCTTAAACGTGCAGTGGAAATAGAATGACTCGTTTCTCCCCCCCTTTCCATCTCCCTCTTGCCCCTTTCTCTCTCTCTCTCTCTCACTCTCTCGCGCGCCAGCCAGCCCCTCATTCCCGACCCTTCGCGCGCACACGCCGCGAAAGAGAGAGAGAGGGAGAGAGACAGAGAGAGAACTGGCGCGGGACAAGCGGGCGCGTAACATCGGGAAATCACGGGCGCGTCCTTTGTTCTCGCGACGGGACGCCTCTCGTAATTTCCCGCACTCTCGCGCTCCCCCCCCTTTTCACCCTCCACCCATCCGTGCGCTCTCTCTCTCCCTCTCTCTTTATCTATATATACGTATAGGTATGGGCGCGCCAGCCCGTGTGTCGGGCAGATAAGGTGCCGGGGCACGTTCCATTTGTTTATCGGAGGACGCTCGCTCGCTCTCTCACCCAGCAGCAGTAGCAGCAACGTGCTGCACTCGTATATATATGTATATATACATAAGGGGAAGAGCAAAAGTGTCTCGGTCGCGATTATGAACGGCGGTTTCGCGCTGATTTTTGCCAGCGTGCCCGCGTTCCGAGATATGTGTATATGTGGCCCCTTTGTGAGAGGTGTGTGCCACCGTCGCCGTTGCTACCATACCTATACCCGATTGTTTTTCTCCCACTGAATCTGTGTTATATATACTATACGCGAAAGAGAGAGAGAGAGAGAGAAGAATAGAATATGCGCACGGCATTCGAGTGTAGCTACGTGAGATGAGGGAGGAGAGAAAGGTCGTTTGCAAACGGTAAAAAGCTCCCGGGAAATTTCTCGGTTTTCAGCCGTTGCTTTTTGTCGCCCTCTCTGTCTCTCTCTCTCTCTCTCTCTCCCAACTCGACTGTTATATACCGGCCGTTTAGTTCGCCTCTGATCAAGTCCGTAAATTTTTTTGACTGACGTTTTGTTAGAATGACGCCCACGCGCGCTCGCGCGCGCGTGCGAGACTGGAATTGTTACACAGGGGGCACGAATTGTGATTCGTCGCCCGGGTGTCTGACAGTTTTTGTGGCATCTGGTATATATATTGCAGAATGTCTAAATTGCACGCAGTCAGAGATTTTGCCCTATATTAATAATTACGCGTGTCAGTGCGCCCGTTGAATACAACTGTTAAAGTTTTCGTATAATATGCGATATCCAGATTTTAACCTGGATTGAGCTCATTTTAAATTATTTACGTCAAATGATAAAGCGTGAAAATATTATAGTAACAACGTTTAACTACATTTGTATTAATTTGGTTAAACTTTAATAAATTTATTAAAATAATAATAAAAGGAAAGATTAATTATATAAGTAGATACAGACAAGCTATAGTCAGACATTGAGGGAATTAGAATTATTGAATTATAACGTGTAAAGGTATTATAATTTATAAAATAACATCTTTCGTTTTCTAAACAACCGTTTTTTTTTAACAACGCAATGATTTAAAAAATATGGCAATGTTGAACAAAATCATCAAATTTTTCCTTTTTTGTTGATGCACAGGAGTAACGTTTTTTTATTTAAAATTTATGTTATTAACAATAAAGTATAATAGTACTTTAAGCTTTAAAGTATTGATAAATGAATCTTATTGTACATATTGCAACAACTTGCATACATTTGAAACGCTGAAGGGAACCACGCCGTACTCTAGCTACACTAAGCACAGTTCAGGGCACATGATTAATAGGACTGTTATCGCCATTATCACTTGAACCAATAAGTTTTGCCAAGTTTCAAAGTGCCGTAGGTAATTAGGCAGGCACAGTAAAACACATCTATTCATTGCGGTTAACAATATGCCATACATAATGATAAATATATTATATTACTTTTTTATCCTGATTTAATGAATATTAATATTTTATTTATTTAAATAAATCACTAATAAAATTATCAAAATAGAATTTTTCAATATCATAACAAAATCGTTATTAAATATTTGCGTTTGTCAGAAATAAACTTTTTTCATAATAAAATTTGCAATAAATATTAAATTTGCATCTATAAAATTGTACACAACGATAATAACGATATTAAATTACCCATGCAATATCGCATAACAAAGTAACAGAATACTTCGAATACTATCGCTATATTTAATTACAAACGTATTTACAAATAAATTCATAAATATATTCAACACAGTAGAAGGTTGGGTTAAACTACGTATATCTAACGATCAATACGCGTCACTGCTTTATATATTATATAATATATATATATACCTATATTATTTTTCACAGTGCAACTTGCTTATGCATACAAGTTGTATTATCATTGTTATCTCATTATCAATTGTTGAACGTGTCATCCTGGTAAAGACAAGATCACTGGGCTCTGAATTCCATTTATGTGCCTTGGAATAGGCCGTTGATCCTTTCAAGTGCATGGTTGGTATTCCTCCCATCGGCATCAATCAAATACATTCCTTAGCTTAAGCCGTACAGAACAGTAGTGCGGAAGTATCTGCTAGGCATTGATTAGCAGCAGCATACTCCTTGGAAATAAGATCAATGCAATGGCCAATTTAGACATTTGCCAATGCTTGTATACGGATTTGCAAGTGTCCATTTGCTATTACGCTGTGAACTGTTGCCAATATTAGATCTATGTCTTGAGGGTGCTAAGGACTTGTAGCTCTGTTGTAGCTGTAAGCTATAAATCTATTATAATGCAGGTGGAAATATTAGTGTAATTGCTTGATTCTTCAAATATGAAACTGTGTGAAGAGAAAACCTATACTATCAAATAACTAGTCTGTAGCTTCTTTAAGCTTAGTTTATAATTTTTTTTTTTACATTAATTTTTGGATTTTTGTTATATATTTTTGCACATAAGTTCTTTATATATTTTAAAATATTTTAAAAAATATTAAATTTATTGAACAAAATATGAAATATAGAATTTTCCTCTCCGAAAATTGTTCCAACTTTCTAAACGTTCTGAAAAAGGAGGAATTTTTAAGGTTTTGAACTTTGAACTCACGTTCAAAATGTTTGTTTACTCAAACATCGTTGAATTCACACTTGGGACGCGACGATTTACTAGCACCTCTATGCTGAATTTCTCCAGAATTTGGAATCATCATGCATTTATCTCACTGATATTCTGGTAATTAAACGCGTATTTGAAATTGTAGATTCCCGCTATTAGAACTAAAAGTGATTAATTTATTGCGTTCATAATCGTATTAGTTTAGTAAAAGCAAGCATATAACGTTCCACAAAGAGGTCAATAATTTTGAAAAAGAAGTTTTTCTCTATTTACAGCCATGTGATACCGAAAATCAACCCAATTTCATTATTTAATGAATTAACAATCGAATGTTTATTTGGAAAAATAATTCTGTCAGGCGCTCCGTATACGTAAATACTACTAATTTTAATTTATTTTACTAAAAATTACTAAAAATTTTTTTTGAGTAATTCCATTAATATTTGCAAAAGATATAGACATTCTAAAATCATGTTGGTATGTTACATTATCTTAAATGATGTCGAACTACAATTCACGTCGAGCAAAATTCTACAGAATTGGAAAGAAAATATATTTCACGTCTCTTTTGAGAAAAGATGTGACATTCCTTGGTCTATTCATTCACTTTCTTATTGCAATGACTCTAATTGCCAATAAAATATTCTATTTAACATACGAACAGTCTTAGTTAGTAAGTTATAACTTTATAATGGAATTAACATTTGTCTTAATTTCAAAGTAAAAAATAAATTTAAAAAATCAAATTAAATTTAATTTCAATTTGTCGTTTTTAATATTATAATGTTTGTATAAAGATCTTTTAGCTTTTAACCAAATTCTATTGTATAGAATTTGTCAAAATATAGAATTAAAAAAAATTCAGTTCGGGAAAATGAAAGAAAAATTGAAATGAATAAGGACGAATTTGCTAAAATAAGTTGAAACATCAAGATTTCATACAAAATTCAGTAGTAAAAAATGTAAAAAGTAACTTTTTAAATATTTTTCCATTTATACGTAGATAAATCTGTATGCAAATGTTTAAGTTTACATGTATTTTTATACTTCTATTTCATACATTTCTTAATGACTTCATATTCACATTTACTTGGTACTTCATGTACACATAGTCAGAATTTATTCAATCTGATTTCATTAATATAACAATTATATTATTATTACAGAAGTTTGAGTTTAGTAAATAGAAGAATGTCTGTCCAAATATGTCTTGTTATGCGATAGAATTTATATTGAGCAATAATTTTTTTGAAATGAAAACATATAGGTATATAGCAAGAGAAGTTTTCATTCCGTTTTGAAATCTTTTGACTAGTGCTCCCTAGTTAATTTGAATGAATACAGGTTTTGGTTCACAGCGTCAACTTTTGAATAAAACCTATTCAGAATGATGTTTGGTGACCCACATAACTCAAAACGTGGATATACCGGACGTTGTAAGCCATATGTCTGTGGTAAACCGAAATATTGTGTATATAACTATAACAAACGTTGTGTGCAAAATGTTTTTATCCTTTAACAATTTTAGTGATAGAAATTCTTTTAAACAAAAAGGAATTTTTATAAAAGTTCAATCGGGCCTATCATTTCAAAGTACATATTAATTACAAAATTTTGTTGATAAACCTATGCACTTGTCATCGTCAAATATTTGAACTCTATATAAATAAATATGAGTCAATAGAATTTTATTCAACATTCGTATATGGAATTATACGTGTAATGAAAACCTATATTTCACTGAAATTTTAGTTAATTTGGAATACTGACGACTACTTTATGCTGCTTATGTTTTATTCAAAAGCAGTTGTTACATTTGCAAACGCCTCTTTTAAACCCATCGACCATCCACTTTACATACCATGAAATGCGTTTTAGAAAAATTGAAAAGTTATCGTACGGCGTGAGATTCTGTTCCCATAAAAAACCGTTTCCGCAAAAATTTTTACATAATGAAAAATTAAAATAAGTATTTATTTAAATAGTTTGATACTCTTTTATCCGCATAAGCTTTAGTTTAACAGAAATATTGTGCCAAAGGTTGATTGAATCGAAATAACATTGAAACGTAAAGTAGCTATATTAATCGCATCAAAATTTTTTTTGTGCGTTTCGCTTTTTATCAATTCCGTGTAAATTTACTTAAACAGCATTAAAATGTTTATATGATAAAAAGGAATAAACAAAATTAGAACGTTATTTTCACAGCTAACGCAAATATATTTGTATTCCAGCATTATCGACAATGCTTTTTTTTTTCTTCCTCAACCTGCGCCCACCCACTGCATATCGTACAATAGAACTGAGATTACCGCACTGCATGCGCAGCGCTTTATCAATGCTTCAATGCTTTCATTTTACCTTTAAAATTATACCAAATAATAAAACATCCATACCGTGTACATATATAGTTAAATAAAGAAAGAAAAAAAATAAATGAATATTTTACGAGACCATTAGAGTTAAATAAAACTTTCCTTTCACCTTCAAATGTTCACATATATATACAATATCCATGCGTTTAAAAAAGGCAAAAAAAAATAAAGAAAGAAAAACACAAATGGCTCTCTTGTATATATAGCACACAGTATTGAATGCAGCGTATAGAGCAAGGCCAGAGCCCGTGAAAGAAACAAGTGCGCATATTATGATCGATAAAAAAAGAAACGAGATGCCGCGCGCAGGGCGCATATACAACCGCCCGTCTTTCTTTCTCTCTCTCTTCTCCCTCTATGTGTATATATATATATCCATCCGTCTCTCTTTCTCTCCTTCATTCTTCAGCGTCTCGACCCAATTTCTCTCTCCTGCATTATATACGTATATATATATATGTGTTACAGAAGCGCAATTCGTCGCAGAGGTCGGTGGTACTGAACCGAGTGGACCGTAACAGCAGTGGACGGTACAGGTGTGAGGTGTCCGGCGAGGCGCCGAATTTCAACACCGTCTCGAATCACGCCGATATGATGGTAGTCGGTGAGTGTATACACAACGCACACATCACACAACACACTAACACATATGTTCCCTCTCTCTCTCTCTTGCCTACTCTATAAGGTTCTCGCACACTCTCCCTCTGCAGCTTCATTATCTGATTACCTAATCCACGTCCAATTTGTCCTTATCTGCCTCAGCGGCGGCGCGCACGCGCGGCTTAACAAGCCGCTAATGAAAGTGCATAATTAGTACGTTGCGCAAGACCGCGCAGGGACGTCGCCGCCACCGCCTCCTCCTCCTCCTCCTCCTCCTCTATATACAAACTTTCAAGGTTCGCACAGAGATGCCGCCGGCATGTGTATACATATATATGTAGATAACTATATATAGGTGTATATGTATAATATAATACAAGCGTATACTTAGGGCTCCTCCCTTATCACGAAGCGCGATTGTGTGCGACCGAGCGCGAGCCTCATGCCGCATGCGCACCTTGATTCGTATACATACTTATTTTTGACGTGCGCGCTTGCGACTCTCAAGTCCCTCTTGCAATGGCGGTTCTCTTCTTGTATATTATATATGTACGAATTTTTCTCATCTGCCGCGTGTGCTTCACTCGTTCGTTTTTTTTCCTCACATCTCGCCTAGATCGTGTATGTATATACCGAATATATATATATATACGTACGCGAGTGCTGCAACGAGTAGTCGTCGCTTTTCGCGAGCTAGTATATAGCAGCGAGCCGGTTTATTTAAAGTACACTCACGCCCACTCTCCCCTGCGCTCGCGTTGTTCTCGCTCTCTTTACTCTTTCTCTCTCTCTCTCTCTCCCCAGCGCGTTTGACGCGTGTGCGACTGTTTTGCTCTCTCTTGCTCTCTTTCTCTCTATCTCTTCGCTTTATCTCTCATTTTCATTCGCTTCCTCTCCTCTCCTCTTTCTCTCTCTCTCTCTCTCTCTCTCTCTCTCTCTCTCTCTTCATTCTCGCGGTTTCTACGCTCATTCGTCTTTCTCTCTCTCTCTCTCTCCTCCCTCGTTACCCGCTCGCACGGGCTTTAATCGAAACGCTCGGCTTTTCTCCGTGTAACCGCGCTGCCGCCGCCGCCGCGTGATTGTCGGAAAAGACGCAGCCCGCGTGATTTCGCGCATGCGATAGCCTTTGCCATACATATATACATATATATATACACATATAAGTGTATGCTTGTCTACCGATGTATAGGTACAGTGGTAAGTAGTTTCGTCTGTTCTTGCTTATCGCTCGAGAGCCGTGCGAGCAGACGTAGACTGCCGGCAGATTACGAGCTGTGGAGGCCCTTTTTTGCCATGCGGTGCGGATTCGAGGGACGAGTCGATATTTGCATATATACTCAGTTTGTGTGAAGAAGAAGATAGCGTGCGGATTTTTAGCGGGATTTTTTGGTAGATCGAGAAACGATAGCGTTGACTAAATGCCTTATGGCTGTGCAAATTGTGCCGAGAATCGTCTACATATATTCGTACAATTAATATTATTGGTAAACCGCTTTTTTTGACTCAAAGGTAGTTTTGAAATAACTATATTAAAGATCCAATAGAAAGAATTATATTTATGATTATACTTTATCTTATTTATTAGAAGATTTATATTTATTTCGTGTAAAAACAGTTGGATAAATTCTAATTTTATAGAAAAACAAGTTGGAAATACAAAGTCATTGAAGTCTTAGGATATACATTTTTCACTGTTTTTATTCGTTTATGTAATGAAGGAGGAAATATGAGAATACAATGCAAGAGAAAAAAAATATTTTTGTACTTTAAAACCGCATAAAAATTATACTGTTGACAAAAGAAACCGTACAATAATAATAATAATTCCGTCATGGAAGAGCAGAATTGTAAAATACAGAAAGAGCTACCACAACAATCAGCGGAGAAAACAATTTTGTAAAATTAGTTACTTTTATATAAAGACATCCTAATTTAATTAAGGTAGATTGTTTTTAGGGTAAATTTGTAGAACAAATGCTTGGTAGTGAGATTTAATCAATTTTCACTGTAGAAGAGAAAAACCAGGTCAGAATAGAAAAATGCGAAATTCACCTGGCAAATCTCAAATTTCATCTAACTATAATAAATATGAAAAATGTGGAGGCCTGGTATATAGTATCGTTGAAAAATAAACAATCGATCGATACACCTCAAACCCTATGAATGAAAATACAGATCCCACGTCGGTGCGCACGCGAACCTCAACGTTATCTATGCAAATTGAATTTTCATAAAATTTGTTTTAATTTAATTTGGCTTTACTGTATGGCTCCCGCTAAAAAGTAATTCAGTTGTCTTTAATTAACGCCCGTTACCAAGGAAAATATTCAAGTAATTGTATTATTTTCACCAAAAATCTACTTATATATAATCCGCATACGAAATCGTGCGAATGAAACGCAGCTTAGAATTATACGATTTTTTTCTTCATCGATCCTTTTACAGTATAAATATAGTCTCCAATTAATCTCCATCCCGTTTGTTCTTATCTTGGGCCGCGACCAGCGCGCTAATGAAAGTGCGTAATTAATGTATCGTGACGTAGCCATGGAGTGCGATCTTATATATAGGCTTTATTTATTTCGTCGTTTGCGAGTGCTCACGCGGTAAAAGCACAAGGGTATATACGCGAGCCGACAAACATTTTTAGATTGTTCAAAATGAGAAATTCATGCGGCGTGCGGCATGCCTCTGTCGGCCTATTTGCGCGATATTTTATTAACCGGCGTGCAAATAAAACAGTAACAAAATATTGATGACGCTATAATATGTGTTTGTGACACGCTAACATCGATAGATTTATCTACATGTATCTATAGTTGGATTTATGACTCTATCAGTCATCTTCATGCGTAATTTACATTTACATAAATACTCTCCATCGATCCTTATCTTAAATATTTCTGTGAACAATCGATATACGCGTATTTGTTTTACGGATATAGCTTATCTCAAATGTCATCGTTATAATACCTTTTTTTTTTTTATCCGCAAGACACATCTGCGTATATAACTGACTTATTTTCCCGCACGATTTCCCACAGGCATATTATTTTTATAATCCTTAATGAACCTTTCCAGGATTTAAACGATCTTTCTCTTTACCTTGTTCAAACTAGCTACAATATCGCGTAAGCTGGAAATGGAAAATATGAGAAATGAAAAGCACACAAAAGAGTCTCGTAAATGATATACAAATAGATTAATTCCTAAAAATTGTTATCGAAATTAAAAAACAGTATAATTAATTATCCTTTACTATACACAAAAATTATCTATCATAGTGCGTACACATATTACACGAATAGATAAAAAATATTTAATTAATATAAGTCGAAAACTAAGGTCGCAAGCCATAGTTTTTCACGTGAGTATAATATTCCCTAAAGGTATAAGTACGCACGCGCGCGAACCGCTATTATTAGTTTCCGCGAAGCGAAAGAAAACGCGGAGAACTTAATTGGAAGGCCACGAGTAGCATTAGCTTATTCAAATAAGCCATTTACGAAATTCCGCGCCCACCCGTTTATTTCCTCATTCTCCGTGTGCATCAATGTCAGTAATTTGATGAAACGCCCCCTCCGCGAACGGAATGCCGCTCGAAGTCGAGGCGAGGCAAATAAAAACCACACACGTGCGCGCACGTATGTCTATGTATGTATACGCTTTCACCCCCACTCGCACGAACCGCGGAAAAGCATAATTATCGCCATTAAGAAGGATGAGCTGCAGAGGATCGGGAAACGTGTACACAAAAGGGAGGAAAAGAGAGAAAGAGAAAAATAGGAAGAGAGAAAAAATCTCCTGCTGGTGTATATATATATGTTCAAGTCTCTGTCAAATCGAGAGGTCAAAAAATAGATTTTCTTGAAACTCTCAGAAAATATTCTGCTACTCATTTTGGATATCCCTGAATTTTTTTAGTTTTTTTCACCCATAGTTTTGGAGATATGAGAGGTCAAAAACTGAATTTTTATGTTTTTTTGCATTTATGACCGATTTTCATTAATTTATTAACTGCTTAGGGAAGCATTTTTCGCGATAGACGCAACAATAGTTTTTTTTTTGTAGAATTCTCTCAGCTTTTCAATAAAAATACTTTTAACGCCGTACGTTTATGCTTTGCCTTACATTTATGCAAATGGAACATCCCTGGTAGAAAATAACCCAACCAAAATGGTTTAACTGCAACGGTTGGTCAATTTTTTGGGCCAACGAATAACA